>JAJJMC010033089.1:91776-155133 GCA_023531435.1 Papaver californicum | reverse complement strand
TCACCGACTAACAAAGTAGGAAGCTTGCGCTTCTCGGATAATCTCTATGATGTTAAATACAACCCAAAGCACAAGTCACTGACTGACAGAGTAGGAATCTTGGATAATCTCTACGATGTTAGATACAAGCGTCCTGGGCCCGGCAAGCCGCCTCCCGGGTCAAACCTCAATAATAAAAATACCATCTCAGACCATGTAAATGACAATGCTGCAACAAATAGTCCAGGCGCGTCTCGTTTCTTCTTAGAAAAAGATTTATATCCGGGAGCAAAAATGAACTTGCACTTTGTTGTAAGTACTGCAAGCGGAACTACTTTCCTACCACAAAAGCTGGCTAAAATGACCCCATTCTCCTCCAGTAAGTTGCCAGAAATCTTGAACCAGTTTGCTATAAGCCCGAAATCAGAAAAAGCTGAATCTATCAGTCAAATTATCATGGTATGTGAACAGCCAGCTACAGAAAATGAAAAGAAGTACTGTGCAACTTCATTGGAATCACTTGTTGAATACGGCACTTCCAAATTCGGGAAAAATGTTTACGTATTGACCACGGAAATTATCGGTGATAAAGGGCAGAGAACACGACCGGGGAAACAACAATATGTAGTAGGATCAGGAGTAAGACAAATTGTCAGCGATAACTTGGTTGTGTGCCATAGCCTACCTTATCCATATGCAGTTTTCTTTTGTCATGCAACTTCAGCACATACAGCACAAGCTTCTGTGGTGCCTTTGGTTGGTGCAGATGGAACGAAAATCAAAGCCACGGCTGTTTGTCACAAAGACACCTCGAAATGGGATCCTGACCATGTAGCTTTCCAAGTCCTCAAGGTTAAGCCTGGTAGTGTTCCAATCTGTCACTTCCTTACTGAGGATACTATTGTCTGGGCTGGCAAGAAGTAAGAAAACTGAGGATGACAATGAACTGTAATATACTATAGTTACGTGCCTATTGTGCAATGTGCATATGTGTGTACAATTATGTATTCAATAAAATCTTGTAAATGCTGAAAAAAGTGTAATAATGAAGAACCGGCGTAGTTGCAGCGGGTAGTGTTAGGTTACAAAGAGATGTTATGCTGAATATAGAACTTATCCGACAGGCAGACTAGTGTAGCCAACCATGCAACCATATATATATATGAGTCGCTCGACATTTCAACATCAAGTAATTATAGTACCATAATTTCTCTTACATGAGGTTAGAAGTTGGAGTCTCTACATAAATATTGGTTGATAACATTAAGTTATTTTAGTACCGTAATTTGACGGGACATAAAATTTATAACAGAGGTGGCTATTGTACATCAGCATTATCCAGAATCACTCTTGATTGTTGAAATGTTGGTCGATAATGCAATCTCTATGGTTTTTTTGGCTATAGGCAGCAGAACACTATTTCAAAGTGAAGTAGTGCGACAAATCTGATCAAATTAGCTCCCGCTATAGAAATAGAGAAGAAACTAAGTCTTCCAAACTAGAGATTGCTGATTAAACCCAAACCTCAACCGTCTATCCGGAATAAAACAAATAAAATATATGTGCGCGGTTTTTTCCGCCCAAATGAGGTTTTTTATTTAGTATTAAAAAAAAGGTGCAAGTTCGAATTACAAAGATAAACTCTGCATTGGCTAGAACAGCCTCCTGCAAAGCCTTAGCTTCCTCAGTGATTTTTATATTCATTTGTTCGCAAAGAGGAGATTGGAGGTAGTTAACCAAAATACTGTGATCCCAATATATGTTATCCTTGATATGGTTTTTAATTACTAGGATAACTAAACTAAAAGCAAAGATGTTTTCACTACGCTGGATTGTGTTAAGGTTCCCAGATAAAAGAGACTTCCTTAAAGTTTCCTCCAACCATTTGATGATAGTTTAAGCAAAATTTTCCTTGAACTTCCTTTTTACAGACGTTATTAATGGCCTCCAGACTAACATCTTCTTCAGAAGAGAAATACACGTTCGATGTTTACAACTCCTTGGCCCAGTTCGCAGCTAGTGCAGCTCCTTGTTTTGCTACATTGTCATCTTCTTTGTAGATAGCCTAGGTTCTTGCTCCAATGAAATTTCCTGTGAAGGACATAGAAAACATTGCAATATTAGTCCCATAAGAAGAGGGAGTACTAGCATTTGGAATTAGAGAATTATTAGTTCCCGGATAGCAAATGCTAATATTTAAATCAAATTTTTGTTTATGGTTGGTTATGACTGTTTTTTGTTTCCTCATCAGCATGGTAGAAGAGGTTGTTTATAATGTGATATTCGTTGTGAATCACTATGTCGAACTTATATGATGTATGATGTTGTAAGCAGTTGAGTCAGAAGTGGAAAAAATATAGTTAAGTCATTCATGGAAAGTGATAAAGTTCTTGAAAACGTTGTGATTTTCTCCAAACATCTTCACCTAAATAGAAGCACGAAAGGGACATTAAAATTGACTAACAAATATGGCTGACATACTGGGTTAACTGGCTGGTTGGTAGAATGTCTTGGCCACCGGAGTTGGCTGCCGGTGTTGCAGGTTGGGCTAGGCAAACTGGGCTGACTGACGGGCCACGCAAAATGGATAAAAAATGAGCCACTTGATGTTGACCGTTGATGGGGCAGTTAAATTTGACTTCCAATTGACTTTTACCAGCAGTTGAATAACTAGAAGACTGGGCTGGTTAGCAGACTTGAAATTGCATGGCGTTCCAAACAACAATCTAGCCCAATATAAGATAATTTTACATAGGGTATACATAACACTATATATCTCATGACCCTTGCTCTTATACAAGAGGCGTTGTGGAATTGGAGCGATGGAGCCATTGCTAGTGTTGGCGCTGTAGACTAGTGTAGTCGTCATGGAGTAAGCTAGTGTTTTCTTTCTCCTCTTCAGGGTGATTGTGATACACATGGTGTGTCTCCCGCTCCATGTCCTCTCCTAAGCACCACAAGCATTACATATGAGTTGTTTTTCTCGCTCAATGGAGCTCTTTATCACATGTTGTGTTATAAACTTGGGGATATCCTAAATCAGTAAGTTTTTATCAAACGGACATGTTAAATTCACACAGTGTGCACTCAGGAAGACCTGCCATGTTATCGCATTTATTGATCTCAAAATATCAAGCCTATAAATTACTCCCAAAGTCTTCTCTCATTTCATATCATCATTCCATCATCAATAGCTCTCGTTCAGAAGTTTCATAACACTATGGAATTGCTTCTTCTTCTGCTCATATCTGCTTCTTGCGTCTTGGTGAGCTTACATACATACATTTTTGTTTCCCTACATTATCTAGCATTTCATGGGTTTTTTTCTTTGTATAAGGTGGTGTATATCTGTATTGGTGTTGCAGGTTGGAGGTGTAGGAAACCATGGTGCTGCTCTTCCTTCTGAGGTCTACTGGAAAAACAAGTTGCCAAACACTCCTATGCCCGCTATACTTCATGATCTCTTGCATCCTGCTGGACCTGGTTTGATTCAAAATCTCCACTTGAAAACTCCATATTAAATGGTTGCGTCAAAAAATTTATCCCAGACAAATGCTTAAGTCTCTTCGTAGTTCTTAACATTTTTGAAATGTCTTTTTTGGTTTGATATATAGCAGAAAAAGAAGGAAATACATTGACTGACGTCAGAGCAGGAAGTTTCAAAATCTACACCCCAACACGCACAAACACTATTTCACATGACGATGTTGCACCATTCAAATACGAAAACCGCCGGTCTCTTAACAAAAGCACCATTCCACATGACAATGCTGTATCATTCAAATACACAAATGTCCCGTCTCTCGGCAAAAGCACCATTCCACGTGACGATGCTGCACCATTCCATTACTCAAATGACCCGTCTCTTGGCAAAAGCACCATTCCAAACCAGGTAAATGACAATGCTGCAACAAAGAGCCCAGGCGCGTCTCTCTTCTTCTTAGAAAAAGATTTACATACCAGAGCAAAATTGAACTTGCACTTTGTTGTAAGTACTGCTAGAGGAACTACTTTCTTACCACAAAAGCTGGCTAAAGTGATTCCATTCTCCTCCCATAAGTTTCCAGAGATCTTGAACCAGTTTTCCATCAACCCAAAATCAAAAGAAGCTGAAGCTATGAATGAAACTATCATGGACTGTGAAGAACCAGCTATAGAAAATGAAGAGAAGTTTTGTGCAACTTCATTGGAATCACTTGTTGAATACGGCACTTCCAAATTCGGGAAAAATGTTAATGTAATGACCACGGTAATTGTTGGGGATAAAGGGCAGAGAACAAGAATGAGGAAACAGCAATATGTAGTAAGCTCAGGACTAAGACCAATTGTTAGCGATAACTTAGTTGTGTGCCATAGCCTGCCTTATCTATATGCAGTTTTCTACTGTCATGCAACTTCAGCACATACAACACGAGCTTATGTAGTGCCTTTGGTTGGTGCGGATGGAACGAAAATCAAAGCCACGGCCGTTTGTCACAAAGACACCTCAAAATGGTATCCTGGCCATGTAGCTTTTCAACTTCTCAAGGTTAAGCCTGGTAGTGTTCCAATCTGTCACTTCCTTACTGAGGACACTATTGCCTGGGCTGGCAAGAACTAAGAAAATTTAGAATGACTATGAGCTGTAGTGTATTATGTGTTCAATAAAATCTTGTAACCGCTGAAAAATGTTTAATAATGAGGAACTGGTGAAGTTTCAGCGAATATTGTTAGCCTACAAGAGATGCTATGCTGATGAATTTTGAACTTGTCTGACAGGCAGACTAAGATTCGACTAGAAGCATGATCTTTTTATCCAATTCCTACTAAATACGAGATTTCTAAAAGAAACTTGCCATAATCCACCTTCAACAAAGCATACTCAGCTTCCTTTTTTTTATTAATTTTAGTTACAATACATAAACTTTGTTAGCGAAAAAAACACCCGGTTCTACCCCACCCGCAATTTCTCATTAACTACGCAAGGACACTAATAAGGAAAAGAAAATTGCGTACAGAGCATTACCAGAATTAATGGAGTTCTAATTTTCCACAAACTGGAAGAGAAGTGATGTTTTGCCACTGACAATGTAAAGGAAAGAATACAGGTATTTATCAGTCTAGGGTAATGTTGAAGTTAATGGAGAGAGTAGTTACCAAGAAGGAGGACCAGAGAGAAGCATGATTTGGAGGTCAATATTGTCTGCTGCAGCAACAGCAGCAGAGTCATTGTACTCATCAACTGTTTGTTTGCTTGATCCAAAAAGAATCTCTTTACCATCTATGAAACTTTAAAACTCCAACTTTAGGCGCGGTGGACATCAACTACTTAACGAACTAAATAGACGAGCCAAATTCACACTCTTTGAAACAGAGTGCGTACTCGACATTATTTCAGTAATACAACTCAGTAAAACTTTCCATGTTAATAAATTTATGGATCTCAAACCATCAAGTGGCTTATAAACTACCCCCAAATTTCTTTTCTCATTTCACATCAACTTTCCATCAATTAATAGCAGTCTTTAAGAAGTTTCAGAACATAATGGAATTGCTTCTTCTTCTACTCATCTCTGCTTCTTATCTCTTAGTGAGCTTACTTAGTTGCATACATTTTTCTAGAATTTCATGGGTTTTTCTTTATATAATGTCATGTGATGTGCGTCTCTAATATTGGTGTTGCAGGTTGGAGTTGTAGGAAACCATGCTGCTCCTCCTCTTCCTTCTGAAATCTACTGGAAAAACAAGTTGCCAAACACTCCTATGCCCGCTATACTTCATGATCTCTTGCAGCCTTCTGGACCTGGTTTGATTCAAGACCTCACTTGAAAACTCACACCAAACAGTTATTGAATATCCTTATTAAACTGTCCAGTGCACATAGGAACAGGCAGCAGACATAGCTCTGCAAATATAACAAAGGTCTAAAATTCCAAAAATTTATTACCTGAACTAATAAAAACTCGTAATATTGGGTATTTTAAGAAAAATAAAATCGAAACATTTATATAAATTATTTTATAGCTCCACCCAGTACTTAAGTGATCTTAGCTCTTAATATTCTTGAAATGTCTTTTTTGGTTTGATAACAGATCAACAAGGAAAGCCATCCATTGACAGAGAACAAGGCCGCCGCATCTACACCCCAACGGGCACAAACACTATTTCAGCACAGGCAAACTTCCAAAAATACTCAAAAAAGATGCCTTTGCAACAGTTAAGCATCGCCAAATACACAAAAAATCAGCCTTTGCTACAGTTAAACCTCCAAAATTACTCCGCGCGTCTCGGCAAAAGCATCATTCCAAATAACAATGCTGCAACAAATAGACAACTCCTAGATAGTCCAGGCGCGTCTCTCTTCTTCTTAGAAAAGGATTTATATCCTGGAGCAAAAATAAACTTGCACTTTGTTGTAAGTACTGCCACTGGAACTACATTCTTACCACAAAATCTGGCTAAGGTGGCCCCTTTTTTCTCCAATAAGTTGCCAGAGATCTTGAACCAGTTTTCTATCAACCCAGACTCAGAAGAAGCTGAAATTATCAATGAAATTATTATGGACTGTGAAGAACCAGCTATAGAAAATGAAGAGAAGTATTGTGCAACTTTACTGGAATCACTTGTTGAATACGGTACTTCCAAATTTGGAAAAACTGTTAATGTAATGACCACGGTAATTGTCGGTGATAAAGGGCAAAGAACAAGAATGATGAAACAGCAATATGTAGTACGCTCAGGACTAAGACCAATTGTTAGCGATAACTTAATTGTGTGCCATAGCCTGCCTTACCTATATGCAGTTTTCTTCTGTCACATACAACACGAGCTTATGTGGTGCCTTTGGTCGGTGCGGATGGAACGAAAATCAAAGCCGCAGCCGTTTGTCATAAAGACACCACAAAATGGGACCCTGACCATGTAGCTTTCCAAGTTCTCAAGGTTAAGCCTGGTGCTGTTCCAATCTGTCACTTCCTTACAGAGGATAATATTGTATGGGTTGCCAAGAACAAAGACAATAGAGAATGACTATGAGCTGTAATGTATTACTATGTATGTGTTCAATAATCTTGTAACAGCTGAAAAATGTTTAATGATGAAAAACTAGTGAAGTTGCAGGAAATACTGTTAGCTTACAAAGATTCGACTAAAAACATGAATTTTGTATCCTTTTCCTACTAATACGAGATTTCTAATACAAACTTGCCAGAATACACCTTCAACTAAGTATACTCAGCTTCATTTTTTATCAATTTTAGTTACAATAGATAAACTTTGTTAGTGAAGAAAACACCCGGTTCTACCCAGTGATTTCTCATTAACTACACACTAACATTATAACTAAGGAAAAGAAAATTGTATCCAAAGCATTACCAGTAGTAATGGAGTTCTATTTTTCAGCTAATAATATCTTCCAACATGAGATACTGAAGAGCTATCGAATACTTGGTAGAAACAACAGTTTTCTTCCTGCCTGCCGCTGATCTGTTGTTGATGTTAATGCCTCCGCTGTCGTCCCTGTTGTGTTGATGATAGTTGCACCGTTACTGCTTGAAATATTGTTAAGTACATTTCATACAACCTTGCTTATTGTACGCTCCACCAGGTAAGATCCATCACCTGTAAATGCACAATAAGAAGTCAATATAGAGTTCACATTTCATACAACCTTGCTTCAGGAACCCAAAACAACACTAAGACCCTAAATGCAAGTGGGTCTTGCTCCAATTAGCATTTCTTGATATAAACCAAATGGTACTGAGTAGTAGTACAGACCTTGTTTAATTGTGAAAATGGAAGGAACCCATCTCTTATAGATGAATAAAGAGTTAAAGCAGATTTTTTATTGATATTTTTTTTTGGGTTACAAGCTCACAATATAAAGCATGAAAATGGATACATATTAATTAGAGATAATTCTCTTATTAACTAGAGATAATTCTCTTTTAATCTCAATATTTTCTCAATATTCTCTAGTCTATTGTTGGCAAAATATTTATGGAGAATCTATGAGCTTGCACTAACATGACTTGGTCACAGAATATGATGTGCTAACACTAACTCCCACTCAACTTGTCTCTTAGCTGTTGAAATCTACATGAAGACAGACCCTTCGTAAAAATATCTGCTATTTGATCTTGTGACAATATGAATTGTACCTGTATCTCTTTGGATGTAACCTTTTCCCTTACAAAGTGGAAATCTATTTCTATGTGTTTGGTCCTTGCATGGAAAACCGGATATGTTGTCAAGTAAGTAGCCCCTAAGTTGTCACACCACATGACAGGAGGAGCTGATTGTAATCCAAGTTCCTTCATCAAAGATTGTATCCAAATAAGTTCTGAAGTAGCCATGGCAATGCCCATGTATTCTGATTCAGTGCTGGATTTGGAAATTGTCTTCTGTTTCTTTGCACTCCAAGAGATTAGGTTGCCTCCAAAGTATACGCAATACCCATTGGTGGAGCGTTTATCCTCTAAGTTCCCTGCCCAATCTGCATATGTATAGGCCTGTACAGAAAGATCCAAAGATGGTCTAAAATATAATCCATAGTTTATTGTATGCTTCAAGTAGCGCAAAATTCTTTTGACTAGTTCCCAATGCTCAATATATGGCTCATACATAAATTGACAAGCTTTATTGACTGCTACCGAGATATCTGGCCTGGTTAGATGGAGATACTGGAGAGCTCCAACTATGCTTCTGTAAATTGTAGGGTCTTCATATTTTGTTGTACCTTGCTTTTTGATAACTGACTGCACAGCAAGAGATGTTGATACTGGTTTAATCCCATCAAGCTTGTACTTGACCAGCAAATCTGTAATGTACCTCTGTTGACTCAGGATGAGGGAATTATTATTTCTGTAAACTTCTAAACCCAAGAAGTATGATAAAGATCTCAAATCTTTGACTGCAAATATTGTATGTAACTCTTGAATGAGTTCCTGAATGAAACTTTTGTTTGGACCTGTTACTATGATATCATCTACATAAATTAGTACATACAGAGAACAGGATTGTGAGATTTTCACAAACAATTAGCTATCTGCAATGGATCCTCTAAACCCTTTAGTCACTAAATAAGATCTAAGGTTGGAAAACCAAACTCTTGGTACCTGCTTTAGGCCATATAGAATTTTGTTTAACTTGCAGACATGATTAGGAAAGTTTTGATCTACATACCCAGATGGCTACTTCATGTAGACATCTTCTTGAAGTATTCCATGTAAGAAGGCATTTTGAACATCTAATTGATGAATGTGCCAACCGTGAATGGTTGCAAGTGAGAGTACCAGTCTGATTGTACATGGTTTCACTACAGGACTTTATGTTTCATCGAAGTCTACACCTTCTTGTTGATGATAACCCTTAGCCACAAGCCTTGATTTGTAGCGTTCAATGCTTCCATCTTCCTTGTGTTTTATTCTGAAGATCCATTTTGAGCCTACAACGTTCATCCCTTGTGTATATGGGACCAAGGACCAAGTACCATTCTTTACATGTGCATTGTATTCCTCATCCATTGAGGGTCTCCAGTTTGGATCTTTAATTGCCTGACTGTAGCATGTTGGAACTGGAGAAGTTGAAAGCACAAGTGGATGTTTTGTCGCAGTTAAACAGAGATGATTGACATGCTTTTTGATCCTAAATTTCCCTCTTGTAATCATGGTGTGAACAGGTGCAGTAGTTGATGGAGTTTCTGACGTTTGTGCAGGTTGAACGGCTTCGGCAGCAGAGCGGCCTGGAGACTGTTGCGTCTGTAACGTCTAAAATTCATCAATTGTACCTGCCTGATCTATTTCAGCGGAAGACAATTGATTATCTAACATCTGTGTATCATTAGTTACACCTGCCTCAACATATTCCTGGTATTGTTCTTGACACAACCGATTGTTAACAGACAAAGGGGTAAAAACACTTGAAGATAATGTGTCGGTTGATGGACTTACTTGTTTTTGTTGCTGCACAGGTACTGACACCGTTGAAGAGCAGAACGGGAATGTATTCTCTATAAACTTTACATGGCGTGAAACATAGAGTCTCTTGGACTGTTGATGGAGGCATAAATAACCTTTTTGAATCCCACTGTGCGCAGGCTTGGATAGCATAGACAACCAAATACTCTAAGAGATTTATACTTTGTGGAACAATAACTCTAGTGGAGTTTTTGTTTGTTTCTTGGTTGCCGGACACCTGTTAATAAGATAAAAAGCAGTAGTGAAGGCTTCAGACCAAAATGATGTTGGCACTGAGGCATGAAATAGTAGCGCAAGAGTTTTTGTGATGTGCCTGATTCTTCTTTATGCCAAACCATTCTGGGAAGATGTGTGTGGGTAAGAGAATTTGTGTACAACATCATTATCATTTAGGAAGGCTGTAAATTTTTTGTACTCACCTCCATTATCTGACTGGAATGTTTTTATTTTGAAGTCTAGGAGGTTCTCAATTTGTTTCTTAAAGTGGATGAAGACAGGTAGTGCATCTGACTTGCGCACCAAGGGATATATCCAGGTGTAATGCGAGCACACATCAAGAAGAAACATAAAATATTTGTAACCATTTCTTGATAAATAGGGAGACACCCAAAGATCTGATACAATTAAGCTGAGAGGTTGATCAATAACAGTATTGCTATAAGGAAATGGGAGTTTGCAACTTTTGCTTAAATGACATGAATCGCAGAAATCAAAAGCTTTATTAGAAATAGGTAGAGAGTAGTTTCTGATTATTTCGGAAACAGAACGTAGCATTGGATGTCCTAGTCTCTAATGCCACAGTGGTAATGTTTCTGACACATATGCTGCTGCATTTGATTGTTGGATTGTATCAACTCCATCAAAGATATAGAGACCATTCATGTTCCTGGCTTTCAACAGTGTTGAACCTGTGAGCTTGTCCTTCACAACAAAAAAAACTTGAGGTAAACACAAAATATACATTATTGTCTTTACGGAACTTAGAAACAGATAGTAGATTGGTTTTGATGTTAGGAACATGGAGAATATTGTTTAACATGAAATTTCTGTTGTTTAATGTGAAAGTAGCATTACCAATATTCTCAACAGGTAAACAGTCACCATTTCCGACTTGTACTGTCTCAGTTCCATCATACTCATGCTTGATTTGTAGGTTGTTCATATTGGATGTCAGATGATGCGTAGCTCCTGTATTAGTTACCCAGTTTGCATCATTTGTTCCACCAGGCAAGGCTAGATAAGCTGATGCATTATTATTCTTTCGGAGTGGCTTATCTTCTTTGTATCTGAACCAGCATTTTCTTGTTGTATGACCTGTTTTGGTACAGATTTGGCAGGGTATTGGGTTATCTGTTAAACCTCTTTGAGTACTAGATATTTGATGTTGTTTTGAAAAGCTTGTATTGGGATTGAATCTTTTAGTGTATGTTTTTGGGTAATAGTTGTTGGTGTTGGCTGCAATATTTGCTAATGGTTGTTGCAGGAGAGCAAGTTGTTGCTGGAGGCGCATGTCAAATGTGAGAAGATGAGCATAGAAAATGCTCATTGCCATGTCTCCTGCCAGATTGAGAGATGTAACAACTGGATGATAAGATTGATCAAGTCCATTCATAACAGATGCCTTCATGTCTGCGTCTGATAGTGTTACTCCAGTTGCTAATAAAGCATCAAATATTTCTTTGCCATGTTGAAGTATTATTCCATAGAACTGTTGCCTTTCCTGAGATTGTGAAGTTCTCTTTTAAGATGCATTTGGTGTGCTTGGGTATTGGGAGAAAATCTTGTTTCTAGAGCCTCCCATACCTGTTTTGATGTTGTTAATCCAACCACTCTGGTCATTACCCTCTCAGTTAGAGAAGACAACAACCAACCCATTAGTATTTGATCTTGTTCATGAAACTTTGTAAACTCATGATTTAATTGAGTAGTATTTGGTAGGAATTTTGGTAGTTGCTGAAGACTTCCATCTACAAATCCCATTAGGTTGTAGCCATTGAGCAGTGGTAGAAACTGGGTTTTCCATAAGAGATAATTTTTCTCATTCAACTTAATTTTGACAAGATGATTGATGTGTAGCTGCTGCAATGTTATGTGTTTGAAGCCATTGTAGTTTTTGGATCGGTTAGGCTGATACCAAGTTAAAGCAGATTTTTTTATTGATATTTCTTTTTGGTTACAAGCTCACAATATAAAGCATGAAAATGGATACATATTAATTAGAGATAATTCTCTTATTAATTAGAGATAATCTTAATATTTTCTCAATATTCTCTAGTCTATTATTGGCAAAATACTTATGGAGAATCTGATGAGCTTGCACTAACATGATTTGGTCACAGAAGATGATGTGCTCATATAAAGACCTCGGCGTGTCCCCTTGATGAGTATCTGAAATCAAAAGCTTGCAACAATACTTCCCTCCTCCTCCACTTGATGTCTCGAGTAGTAGTCTTTCACTGTGGGACATTGGTATCACCATGTATATCAAACCAAGATACAATATGTTGATTACCACTGCCAACTACAATGTCATATTCTCAAATGTCAGTATGAATAAATGTTGGATTTCTTACTTGGCGTGGTTGACGGCATCATGGCATAACACAAGAGTGCGAACCATAGATAAATCTCGACCTTGATAATTACCACCATATCTTCGTTGACAGTTACTGTCAACAAATAAGTCTCCAATATATGAAATATACAGAAAACAAAACTTTTTTTATGAAAACAAAACAAATTCAATTCTCCCGGTTTTTTTTTTTTGGGGTCTACTATTTTGAATTGTCACGATGCAGATGGATTCTATATTGCTTATTTACTTTTTTTAACACTTGAATCTTACTATCTTGTTAACACCCTGTTTACACCGTTTAGCTATACGTAAACCCTAAGGTTATATTCGTCTTTCGGATGTAAACTCTTATAAACACCCGTTAAGTTTTAGAGGTTTCTCTTATTCACAGAAAGAGTGTAGGTGGAGGGTTAGCTCCAGAAGCGGCGGAAGAAGAAGAAGAAGGAGAAGATTAGGGTAAACCTAATTTAGAGTCTGAGAACTCAATCATGGTTCGTAATCTCAACTTTAAGATTTAAGATTTTCATTTTTTTGATCTTACATTCATGTTCTGGAGGATTCGTCATGTATTGAAAATGTTGTCAAAATTGTTGAGTGATGAAGTTTAATTCGAGGTACTTGAAGCATGATGATCAGATCATTTCTATAGTTGTAGTAGTTATAATTTTTATGATTCTGGATTAGATTGATAATAGGGTTTGTAAAGTTCTACATTGTCATATTTCTTGGTTGTGTTATCTGTATGTGGTTGTTGATTTTGTAATAAATTTTTTTAGGCTTAATGTCAAAATTTTGACTCTGTATGTGTCATTTGAGTCGATATGCAACTTTTTGCTACTTTGTATGGATTTAATTGAATTCTTAATGCTCTTACATGTTTAAGCTTTAAATCCGATAGATAAAGGTTAATGGATACCGACTGTTTGAATTTTTTCAAGTAGGATGAAAACTCGATTTTTGTATGAATTTGAAGAGGCATTGTTTACCCTGGTTGATACTAGGGGAGTTAGACTTTCCTGGCTAGTTCTCCCCTATAAGAAAAGCCTACAGCCACCTTAGAAGTCCTCGCTGTCTACTTTTACTTTCGATTGCTGATTCCTTAACTGTTTACTCGAGGTTGTTTGTTTCCTGCAATGAACTTGTTCTTCTTTTTGTTTAGTTTTTTAGGTATTATGTGGGAGTTTCATTATATAAACAAACAATGGGGACAATGGGAAAAACACCACCAAAACCCATTCCCCTGATAGGGAATTGTGGAACCCCAATCTCATATGAGAGTCGGTTTTGGTGATGTTTTTTCTACTGTCTGTAAGGAAATGTTGTTATAAAAATACCTCTCAGAGTAGCCATATGAGTTTTAGGGAGATTTTCTCTTCCAATTTTCAATCTCATATCTGGTTTAGTGATGAGGCGTAAATTGATTCAGTTTTTTTCTAGTTCTTAGAAATTGATTTTTTTCAAAGCTTTTTGATTTTGGACTTGATAAAAAAATTTATTTGTCTTTCAATCTAGTCCTTCAATCAGCTCTGATACATCTAATACTCACATTAGTCTTCCATGTTCTGATTTATTTTTTTGGTTGGGTTACCGAATTTCTGTTTTGATTTGCCTTCGAATAACTGGATGTGAAAATTTGAGACCACATTCGGTTCAGACAAGAGCATATAATAAATATTTGAGGGGAATTGTGCTGGAATTTATCGTTCACCTTTGCGATTCTTCTTGAATCAATCTTAGTGGAAAGGAATGATTTTCTTTTCTTAAGGTCCTTTCTAACATTTAAGTTTTATTCTTGCAAATTTTATTTGTAGTTCTCAAGCTTAGTAGAATGAATAGTTAATATATGTGTAAGTTAAAGAAAGGTCTATGTGAGTTCTTACCCTAGTTGAATCAGAGACTTCGTACTTGCCCGAATCCAAAATCGAAAATTCTAAACCCTGAGTGAAATGATGATAAAATTCATTGCTCAATCCACTGAATTCTGTGATGTTACTTTGAATCTCGACAGGTTCTGATCGCTCTGCTCTGGGAATTAGAAAAACACATAACCTAAACCCGAGGTCTAAAATGACTGCTATCAGTTTGGTTGTTTGATGAATAGATAGATTAAGCAGGTGTCTGGAAACTCATTACTCATACCAATAGTTCAAATGACTTGCACTTTTGTGGGTTCCCTGTTAAGTAGGTTAATATAAGAATGTCCCCTGTTATTGTGCAATTTTAGTGGCTTTGTATCATTGCTGTTGATTTTGTGAATGTTAAGGATGTTTGTATGAATTACTGAAAATGCTGTGCATCCTTACGCTTGTTGGTTTATTCGGATGTGATTCGTGAGGTGGCATTATTTTGTACCATCAGATTTTGTATATTTACTTCTCATATGTTCATATCTATCATTATTTAATACTATTGTATGTGTTTTTACTGTTTTGATTGCTGGAAATGCTTCAGTTTAAGATATGTATTTATTACATGAAGAGATTCTGAGATTATTCCTTAAGTTTTGTTTTGGACTTAAAGGTGTTATATAAGTTTCAGCTGTGCTGTTTAAAGCTGTAATTGAAACCATCTTAGGGTGTTTAGACTATTTCTTTTTTGTGTTCATGAGAATTTTTTACTTAATTGAAATTGGTTCTGTGCAGGTTTTCATCAAAGCTCAGAAACCTAGGGCTTACTTCAAGAGGTTTCAAGTAAAGTTCAAGCGAAGGAGAGGTATATGCTTATTTGATTTTTTTTTTAATGTGAAGTTTTTTCAAATCTCTGTACAGATTTAATCCAAATGTGCTGTTTCATTGTAATGAATGCAGAGGGAAAGACCGATTACAGAGCCAGAATCCGCCTTATTAACCAGGACAAGAACAAGTACAACACCCCTAAGTACCGTTTTGTTGTTCGTTTCACCAACAAAGACATTATTGCTCAGATCATATCTGCTACCATCACCGGTGATTTGGTAATGTGTGCAGCTTATGCACATGAGTTGCCTCGATATGGTCTTGAAGTTGGTCTCACCAACTATGCTGCAGGTAAATATTATGACCTTATTCATGGTATGCTGTTCCATTTTCAGTTATTAAAAAGATTCTAATATCTGTTTTGTTAAACAACAGCTTACTGTACCGGCCTTCTATTGGCTCGTCGTGTGTTGAAAAAGCTTGAGATGGATGCAGAGTATGAAGGCAATGTTGAGGTATCCGTTGTGTTTTTAGTTTTTTTACTGTTTTGTTGTTATGTAGATAATTTTTTTCTTTACGTTCTCTTAAACCAGCCATTATTTGGAAAGGGCGAGAGCAGTACTAAGATGGGTGACCGCTTGGGAAGACCTCGTGTTTCCTTTCTAGACCAAAGGCTTTGAAGATAAAGAAGATGAAGAAGGATCATTTCACTAACAGTTATCACTTGTAGGCAACCGGTGAAGACTACTCTGTTGAACCCGGTGAAAGCCGAAGGCCCTTCCGTGCCCTTCTTGATGTTGGTCTTCTACGAACAACAACAGGAAACCGTATCTTTGGTGCACTTAAGGTAACCTTAGCTCCTGCAGCTGTTGCGCAATGGTATTTTCTTGAGTTGTCTTTATATTTTTCATACTCATCATTCCTTTTTCCCTGTATGTCTGGGTACCTAATTCCTTGGGTCTATTTTGGTTTATACATGTTTTTCCCCTGTAGATGCTTACCTTCTCTTAATTACTGTGGTTGAATCTAATCATTATTCTTAACAATTTTAGGGGGCTTTGGATGGTGGTCTTGACATTCCTCACAGCGAAAAAAGGTTTGCTGGGTACAAGAAGGGTGATGGAAAGAAAGACAGTGTGTTAGATGCTGAGATTCACCGAAAGTACATCTTTGGTGGGCATGTTGGTACATACATGAGGGTGCGTCTCAAAATCTTAGACACTTGCATTTTTAATATCATTAATGAATACTCTATAGTTGGATTGCAAAGCTCGTTCTTATTGTTTTTTGAACTTTTATTGACAATGTCCAGTCCCTAATGGAGGATGAGCCTGAAAAGTTCCAAACTCATTTCTCTGAGTATGCCAAGAGAAACATTGATGCTGATGGTCTAGAAGCGCTTTACAAGAAGGTGCATGCAGCTATCCGTGCTGATCCTACTGCAAAGAAAACTGAGAAGGCAGCTCCCAAGGCCCACAAAAGGTATAGAACTACAATCATTCCATTCAACACTTGTGTTTAAGCACATGCTATTTCTTTGCTTCAATATAGTTAAACTTGATTTTTGAGTGGAAACTTTAATCGTGGTTATTTGTTTTCCATTACCTGCAGGTACAACTTGAAGAAATTGACATATGATGAGAGGAAGAACAAGTTGATTGAGCGATTGAATGCCCTCAACTCAGCAGCAGGAGCAGATGATGAGGAGGATGAGGATGACGAGTGAACTGTGTGTCACCACCCTGAGTGTTCCTTTTTCATTATACACTTATCATCAGTGGACCAATTAATATTTATTTTAGTTTTGTTTGTCCTTGTTGGGCATTTTGGATGGTGTACTCGTTTTTGTCAAGTAGTAAATTATACTGGTTTTCCCTTGTCTATTTAGTTTTGCAATTTTTTTATCTGTTCAGCTGCCTAGTTGCTCTTTTTTGTTGGGCTTCATTTACCAATGACTTAATTTCAGTCCAGTAGATTAATAAATTTCATGCTTTAAAACAAAAAAAAAAGGAAGAGAGTAGGTACCAAGAAGGAGAAGCAATGATTTGGGGGTCATTGTTGTCAGCTGCAATAGAGTCATTGTGCCCATCCACTGTTTGTTGTTTGGTCCAAAATAATCTCTTTACCATTTTTGACTCTGATGAAGGTTTAATAATGTGAAACTTTAAACTCCAACTTCAGGGGCACCGACAAGGTTCGAACCTATGTCTCATCATGGTGCTTTTTGACCTCTTATTAGACACGACTTGGATGTGTGTTAACCTGTTGGCTGGTATTGGACATGAACGGAACAAATTCCTCGTTTATGGATGGATCTGACTTGAGATCTGAATCTGACTTAGCGTCTGATGCAGCACATGTTAAATATCAGATCGTTTGTGTTTTTATATTTTTCAGATGGCTAATTCGAAGGTAATTGATTTGGGTCCTATTTTTTACCCAACTCAGATATGCGACAAACGAATCGGGTATAAAATAGTACCTAATTTAAATATCTTCAAATCAGATATATATGCTAAATCAGACATCTACAAATGAAAAATATTTAATCTGATATTTAATTTGGGTCGAGTTAGACTCAGGTTCCGAATCTTAAATGAAGATAATCTGAGTGTGACTACTCATCAAACAAGGGATATAACATCAATTATGACTATGAAAATGAACATAGTCTTAACAACGATAGACTCAATAGCAAAAGCAGGAATTGGGGTAATTCTTATTGACTACGCAGGTACAATTAGAGAAGCCAGAGGACTTAGGATCAATTGGGGGCTGATGCGACTTTCAAATGGGCAACAAAATGGAGTGGTCACACCATCTCGTTTAGGAGTGTCTCCAAACCTACTATATTCCTGCTGATAGGAATGTGCTCAACAACAAGGGAACAAATATACCAGATAAGTGCTGATTTTAAAACAAAACTAAGTTAAGATAAACTTTATAGTCAAAAAATTTCTCTTAACAATGCACATTAATATAATATGGGCTGCAAAGCTTTCAGTCTTATGTAACAAATATGGAATCCAACATAATTGAAAAGATACTAAATTAGGAGTTTTATCAACCTATTTGAACATTCAAACTTGAAATGAAAATATAACTATTCACCAAAACTCTCCTTATAAAGAATAAATTAATTTCGATTTAATGAGTTAGATTCGGATAAGTCAAAACAAGTGTGTTAAGCTCGAAAGAGTTTGGATACAAGTACAACTTGGGTTAGCTTAGCCCAGTTGGGGACTTGGTCATTACTTAGCACACTTGTATATTGCTTTATTTACGCCTATGACACTCTATTTACACTGTTTGTATACGTAAACCCTAAGGTTGTATTCGTCTATCTGCTGAAAACTCTTATAAACACTCGTTAGGGTTTTGAGGTTTCTCTTATTCACAGAAAAAGAGTGGAGGTCGAGGGTTAGCTCCAGGGGCGGAAGAAGAAGAAGGAGAAGAAGATCAGGGTAAACCTAATTTACAGTCTAAGAACTCAATCATGGTTCGTAATCTCTCTATCTCTTTCAATCTTATAATCAACATTAAGATTTAAGATTTTCATTTTTTCGAACTTTCATTCATGTTCTGGAGGATTCGTCATAAATGTTGTTAACTTTGTTGAATGATGAAGTTTAATTCGTGGTACTGGAAGTATGTATGATGATCAGCTCATTTTTGTAGTAGTAGTTAAAAGTTTGATGATTCTGGATTAGATTGATATATTAGGGTTTGTAAACTTCTGCATTGCTATTTTTATTGATTGTGATTTGTATCTGATTGTAGGTTTTGTGCTGAAATTTTTTAAGCGTAATGAGTCTGATGACAAATTTAAACTGATATTTAGTTTTGAGTTGATATGCAATTTTTGCTACTTTTTATCGATTGACTTGAATTCTGGATGCTGTTAACTGTTAAGTTTCGAATCCGAATAGGTTAAAGTTAATAATTATTGTTGGCAGTTTGAATTTTTCAAGTAGGTTGAAAAACAATGTTTGATGTTTGTATGCATTTTAATAGGCATTGTTAACCCTGGTGGATACTAGGGTAGTTAGACTTGCCTGGATAGTTCTCCCCTATACAAAAAGCCTACAGCCACTTTAAAAGTCCTCGCTGTCTACTTTTACTTTTGATTGCTGATTCCTTAACTATTAACTCTAGGTTGTGCGTTCCTGCAATGAACTTATTCTACTTTTTGGTAGATTTTTAGAGAGTACTTGGGAGTTCCATTATATAAGCAAATGATGGTTCTAGATGGACAATGGAAAAAACACCACCAAAACCCATTCCCCTAATAGGGAAATGGTGAACCCCCAATCTCATGTGAGAGTCGGTTTTGGTGTTGTTTTTTCTACTGTTGTTATATAAATGCCTCTCAGAGTAGCCATATGAGTTCTAGAGAGATTCTCTTCCAATTTTCAGTCTCATATCTGGTCTTTTTCTAGTTCTTAGAAACTGATTTTTTTTCAAAGCTTTTTGATTTTGGACTTGATAGAAAATTTTATTTGTTTCTCAATCTAGTCCTTCAATCAGCTCTGATACATCTAATACTTACATTAGTCTTCCATGTTCTGATTTATTTTCTTGATTGGGTTATTAACTGAATTTCTGTTCTGATTTGCCTTCGAATAACTGGATGTGGAAATTTGAGACCGCATTCGGTTCAGACAAGGGCATATAATAAATATACGAGGGGAATTGTGTTGGAATTTTTTTCTTCACCTTTTCATTTCCTCTTGATTCGATCTAAATGGAAATGAATGATTTTCTTTTCTGAAGATTGTTTCTAACATTTAATTGATTATTCATACAAATTTGATTGATAGCTGTCAAGCTTAGTAGAATGAATTGTTAATATAAGTTAAAGGAAAGTTTATGTTAGTTCTGACCCTAGTTTGAATCAAAGACTTTGTTCTTGCTGGAAACCAAAATCTTAAATTCTAAACCCTAAGCGAAATGACGATAAAATTCATTGCTCAATCCACTAAATTCTGTGATGTTACTCTTGAATCTCGACAGGTTCTGTTCGCTCTGAGAATTAGAAAAACACCTAACTTGAACCCAAGGTCTAATATGACTGCAATCAATTTGGGTGTTAAATGAATGGATAGATTAAGTAGGGTATTAGAAACTCATTATTCGGGAAATGCTTACTAATAGTTCAAATGACGTGCACTTTTGCAGGTCCCCTATTAAGTAGGTTAATATAAGAATTTCCCTTGTTATTGTGCAATTTAATTGCCTTTGTAGCATTGCTGTTGATGTTGTCAGTTGTAAGGATGTTTGAATGAGTTTCTTAAAATGCAAATGTTCCTTACACTTGTTTGCTTAGTTGGATGTAATTCTTCAGGTGGCACTATTTTGCACTATCAATCTTCTTACGCAGTATATTATTTGTTCTCTCCTAACTATTTGATAATTCTCAGGCGAGGGGATTGAAGAAGCATTTGAAGAGGCTTAATGCCCCAAAACATTGGATGCTTGATAAACTTGGAGGCGCATTTGTGAGTAAATGATCGATTTATATTTTAATTTATGTAGTACTGTAAGGGACTGGGTACTTACTTACAAACAATGTAAATTTTTCTGTTGTGTAGGCTCCCAAGCCATCATCTGGTCCACACAAATCTAGGGAATGTCTTCCCTTGATTCTTATCCTGCGAAACAGATTGAAGTATGCTCTTACATACCGTGAGGTTATTGCTATTTTAATGCAAAGGCACATTCTTGTTGATGGGAAAGTGCGAACAGACAAGACCTATCCATCTGGATTCATGGGTGTGTATATGATAAACTCCTTGAGTTTGTCTTTTTCTTCTTTTTAGTTGCAATGTTCCTAACATGTTCCATAGAGGAGTGTCATCTCTAAATTTGAAGGATGTCAGTGGACGGCCTCCTTTTTCTAGTGATTCTCTTAAATCATAACAGTCTAAATTTTGAGAATATCCCCAGAGGATGTTCTTAACCTTCTTGTTCCTCTCAGTTTTGATGGTATAGAAAATGTGTACCTCTTTAGGAGATAATTCTTTAATTTGAATACTGAAATGTTATTTGATTTGTTTGTTACTGGGCTGCATATAATTCGTTTGATGTCCCTCTGCCTCTTTACCATGACCTTTCTCGAGTAATTTATACTAGTATATTTAGGCTTATAAGTATGTGAAATGCTGATATTGCCTCTTTGTCAAACTTTTTAGATGTTGTATCCATTCCTAAGACAAACGAGAACTTCCGTCTCTTGTATGACACCAAAGGTCGTTTCCGTCTCCACTCAATCAAGGATGAAGAAGCTAAGGTTAGTCGTTTTTAACTCTCATTTGTTATGCCATGCTTATTTGTTGAATGTTTCACAACTCTGATACTATCTTTAGTAATAGTTATTCCATCAATCTGCTCACCATGTATATTGCTAGTTATTTTAGTCATCATCTTGTCCAGCCTTTAGTAAATGAAATTTTTTCTTTCTTGATCTCATACGTGAAAAAAAATTCCTCTTTGCAGTTCAAGCTCTGCAAGGTTAGAAACGTACATTTTGGAACTAAGGGAATTCCTTACATCAACACCTTCGATGGTCGCACAATCCGTTACCCTGACCCTCTTATCAAGGCTAATGACACCATCAAGCTAGATCTCGAGAGCAACAAGATTGTTGATTTTATCAAGTTCGATATTGGTAATGTCGTCATGGTTACTGGAGGTAGAAATAGAGGTCGTGTTGGTGTTATCAAGAACAGAGAAAAGCACAAGGGAAGTTTCGATACCCTACACATCCAGGACTCTACAGGCCATGAATTTGCCACCCGTTTGGCCAATGTGTTCACCATTGGGAAAGGTACCAAGCCATGGGTGTCACTCCCCAAGGGCAAGGGTATCAAGTTGTCTATCATCGAAGAGGCAAGAAAAAGACTTGCTGCTCAAGGAGCTGCAACAGCTTAAGCTCATCGAAGGTGTCAGCAGCCATCATGAGGAGGTTTTCTGTTTTGCGGCTTGTTTAATTAATCTTAGCTTAAGAAAAACAATTGCTGTTTTAGTTTATCCCTACCTTTTTGAACAAAATTTTGAAGCGGACTCTGTTTTGCTGTTCCAACATTACAAGGAGGATATTATAGTTTGATCTGCTGAGTTTCTTTCATATCATCTTTCCTCTTTGCCTATGTTATAACTTTTTGTCAGTTCTATAGCATTCCCTTCATCTCGGCATTTTGCATGAAAGTATCTGTCTGTCACATCAGTAATCCCTTTTACCCAATGAAACCTGTTTGCTGGAAGATATGATTTGCAGAAAAGGAATTGTGTGATCCCTTTTGCATCAAGCCTAACATAGAGATAATGTTCAAATGGATGGTTTTAACATTTTGAATCTGCTTGTAGGTACATAGTCCTGGATTCAATCCAATAATTGCATGATTTAGGTATCTTATAGGGTTCCAAATAGAGAGATAGTTGAGTGTTTACTGTATACACAAACTTCTAAAATGGAAAATCCAACTAACCGTTTGACTCATACACCCATTACCACTTTTTTTCAGTAGAAAAAGAAAATTGAGAATCTTAGGTTGAGGAAGAAGGATAACAGAGAAAAACCAAAGCGCCAAGTGAACTAGTCTACTTAGTTTTGTCCATTTCTCTAAATTATGCTCTTAACTCATTTTTATGTCTGTTCTAGTTATTAATTCTTTTCCAATGCAATATATACACGTAAGCTCACGCTAATATCCAAATGACTTCAATAACCTTGTTGGTTTTGAAATTCAGTGGCAAAAAAGGGGCAATGCTAGTACATTGTGCAAGTTGAAAGCTTCACCTTCCTTAACGTCGGTTAGCAGTTGTTGTCTTGCAATTTCAAAAACATTTTGGTTTTTTTAATGGGAGAAGTTGAGGAGGAATGAAAATGTTACTTAAGAGAGTGCAAGACTGTCTTAAGTAAGTTTAGGGAGTGCAAGTTAGGAGTAATATCAAGATAGAAAAGATGTTGGTCATGGGGAGGTTGAAGAGTTGGTGCTGGTTCAAGAACACCATGTTCATTCGTTCTTCAAAGCGTTTCGCCTTTGCTATAACTTCTCGACTTACCCATATGAAGAAAGGTAAGACTGTCCTCCAATACAATTTTCTCTCTCTCTGTCACTAGTTAGAGTGGTAAAACGTGCAGGATTACTTGGTCTGTTTATCTATGATTAATGTTGAAATTTCAGGTGGAAAGGAGTATGGGTTGGCGAAACTTTACAACGACATGGAGTCGTGCAGAGGATATCCAGACATACAAGTGATGTGGGAGATGCTTCAATCATCTTCTACTCCATTTCCACCCAAAACCAAATTCAATTTCGTTAATACCAACAAGACCACAATTTCTACCAAAAAATGTTCATCTAATTTGTCATGGAGTTGGAGATTTTGCTTCAAGACAACTTGAGCAAACCTATTCATAGTTTCGCTCTTAATTACTGCTCTGTTCTACATATATATGGTTTATACATAAACATTATGCTATACTAGCTTCTGAATGACGGGTCTGAGACCTGTTTTCAAATGATGCAGTCATTCTTCCTTAACCATCATGGTGATACCAATGCATGATCAAAATTTGTCTCGCTGCCCAAAATCTAGCCTGTTAAATAAATCTGCATTCTGACTGATATCTATCTTGAAACAAAACCTGCCCTAGGAACCAAATATGCGTCACAGCGGCCGAGAAAGATTTGTAGGGAAGGGAGTGCACAAATTTTGATTACCCATGCCACAAGTAGAATAAGGGGTGCGAAATAGGCTGCAAGCACATTTTATAACAAAAAAGTGTCAAAACATTTGGAAATGGACTTGGAAGCCAGCTAGGTTAATCGTACAAATGCACATCCATGTTCTATGCTGGTTACACCTCTACTGCTTTGTATCTCAAAATCTAGGTTGTGGTTGATAGGATTTAAACCCATGGAATTAGTTATTATTCCATCGATATAACAGACCGTCGTTTGGTTACAAATTTATTTCCATAAAATTGTGAATCTGTTTATAAAAAATATAATTTAAAACATTTTTAAACTTAATTCTATATAAAATCTTTCCTTGCTTTTCTAAGATACTGATTTTATGGAATACACTTTCCATATAATCGTTTTTTCCTAGTTATCAAACACAGTCTATATGTAATTAATGATTTTCCCAATACAGGGTTGGAGCTTATTTCCTACGTGGGATCAAACTCAATTGGTAATAAAAGCGCAAGGTAAACGTAAAACCAACAAAATAAAATCACCTTAGAGCTCACACTCCAAGTTTAACGAACTAAAAATAAAAATCCAATGCAAAAAAGATAGAAATTTAAAGGGGATTATGCTTATATAACCCCATTTTATTACCTATATTTCAAATATGACCCCATTTTTTTAACTATACAATTATGACCCCTTCTTTTTATTATAAATATGGTCTCATTTTTTGTAGGGAATGTTTGGATACAATCTCAAACAGTAAGTTTTTTGACTAAATTAAATTAAGATCTTATTATACCTTATTAAGTATAAATCAATTTTATGTAATGAGTTTTCTTCAATTTTATCTTACATGCACACCCCACTTAAAAAATGGTATTCTTTTTTTTGTTTTTGATGTTTTATTCCAGAAACTGAAAATTTGGTTATTGGGATTCAATTCTTATTAAGTTTTAATTAATTATGACGTGGGTTTATTTTTAATAGATCAAATTGATATTTTCTATTAAATTAAAATATATAAAATCTTAATTTAATTTAATTTAATTTAGTAAAAAAGAAATACTATTTGAGGTTGTATCCAAACATTCCCTACAAAAAATGAGGTCATTTTTATAACCAAAAAAAAATGAGATCATGTTTGAAATGTAGGCAATAAAACGGGATCTATCAACAATTCTCCCAAATTTAAACAATTGAGAATTTGGTGTTTGTTATTATAACCGAAATACTTTAACACCGTACTGCAACGAAGATTTTAATTCACCGATTTAGAAGGCTTGGTTAACTGTTGCTAACACTTCTTCTAAACCGGCGAAAGACTTTTTATTGAAGTTGATGTAGATTTATTCGGTGATCAAAAGGGTTTGAGTTTTTTACTATCTGGGATTTGCGTAGGAGCCAGTCGTACTATCCAGATTCGAGCAGTATTCGAATGTGTGCATTTTTACATGTCATGGCATGTATAAATGCTCGCCATATTGTAGACGTCTAATAAGAAGAAAAATATGCATGATGCAAAAGATATTCAAATCCTGTATACACCTTGTATATTATTGCGACTTTGTTGATGTGGCGATTAGGATGTCCACTGGTTAATTGATGTTCCCCGGCGGTGGTGATTTTTGGCATTTTTCTTGTC
This sequence comes from Papaver californicum, assembly GCA_023531435.1. Lineage (NCBI taxonomy): Eukaryota > Viridiplantae > Streptophyta > Magnoliopsida > Ranunculales > Papaveraceae > Papaver > Papaver californicum. The sequence goes on along the minus strand of JAJJMC010033089.1, from coordinate 129,604 downwards.
GAGCTTGCTGCCAACAGACTTTTCAAGCAACAAATCATACGGATTCTAAAATGGATCAAGTTGCTGGAGAATCTCTCACACAATGAGCTGGATGCTACCAGACCGGGTCACACAATGAACATACTTTCCGTTGGATCTTTCTTGCAAATTTCTAACAGGCTTCTCCGGCGAAACTTCACCAACGCCTGTTTTCTGAAAATTGGACCGGCGACCATTTTCGAGGAAGCATAGTTTAGACCAGTATCTGTTTTCCGGCAAAACTGGACCTGTGGACGTTTCCAACGAAGCTGAACCGACGTCAATTTCCATCGAAACTGGTCCGGCAACAGTTTGATATGAAGGCTTGGATGACGAGTCGGACGAAATGGGTTTTGACCACTTGACTTTGACGGTAGACTTTCACCATTGACCGATAGTTGACTGTAACTTCCTAATTCCTATTGATTCAGTTGACTGGCTGGCAGACTTAGATTACAGCTGAATAGCAGCCCAGACAACAGCTTGGCCCATTAAAGCAATTTTACATAGGGTACACACCCACCTAGTATTCCAAATATTTTTTGATTATTTTTATTTAATTTCCGTTTTTGCTTTAATTATTGCTGGAAGATCATTTCCTCTCTAATATTATTATCAGTATTATCTTTTTATTTCATTTTAGAAAGACAGATTGAAAGTTTTAATAGGCTAACAAAATTGAGAGTAGGATCTCATTTACCAAAAGACCGTATAAAGACCATAATAAAGACCATTTTCCAAAAATAGTAATATTTATGTATTAATAATTTTAGATTGGCCGAGGAAAATTTTATAATTAAATAATAATCGGGTTTCCATGTGTAATTAACGCCGTTTGTCCACACAGAGTTATAACATCTTTCTGGAGTGTTCCACGATAAGTATAACAATGTTATTAACGCACACTGATAAATATAGCAATTTCCTCTATATTAAATAAATTTCTCAAATCATCCCACACAAACACTATATAAACTGCACATAGGATTATTGAAATATATCAATCAGAAACAAAGCATACTACAATATAATGGAGTATTTAAATATTAGCTTCATTGTGTATTTTGTCCTGATTTCTTCAATTCTTATTACAAAAACACACTGTGCAAAAACAAATAGGAGACTACCATTGCTATCAAAAGCAGAAGAGGATGATATAGAAAGACAACTAAAAGTCTTGAACAAAAAACCAATTAAAACCATTACGGTAAGAAATCCTTTGCCCTCGTTCATATTAAAAAATTTACATATTTTCAGATATTTTTTTCCTCTCGAATGCATCCGGAGGGGCACTTCCAATTTTTAGATCAGTAATTAAATTATGTTATTTATGAAATTATTTCAAATTATTTTTTTTTATGTATTTTTTTTTATAATTTCAGACCAAAATTGGTGATATAATAGATTGCATAGACATCTATAAGCAACCAGCATTCGATCATCCACTACTCAAGAATCATAAAATCCAGGTAACATGGTAATCATATGTGGTTGTGAAAGAACACTTTACGTGCCGATGTCATAATAATACAATGGTAAAATCGTTGGATAGATAATATACTGATCTGAAATAATATTTACATAATATTGTGCAGATGGATCCAAGTTCTATTCCAGGGGAGACAACCGCTAAAACCATCTCGTCATCCTCTGTTTTTCGTGGTCTTCAAAGGCAAAAATGTCCTCCAGGAACGGTACCTATTCGCAGGACAACCAAACAAGACTTGATTATTGATAAGTATTTACTAAGGAATGCCAGCTCAATGGGTAAAAACGATTATCCTGTCACACAAATGAATTACCATGTAAGTAATTTATTTACACATTCATTATTTTACCGTGTTTTAGTTATTTTTATTTTGATTATATGAATTTATTTGGTTATCTTTTTCTAGTTTGTCTCTATTGAAGAAAATATTCCAGGAAAAGTATACTTTGGAGGCACCGCTTCCATAACCGCACACGACCTTACAGTAGGTCTTGACCAGTTCAGTACTTCACAAGTTTGGATTCAGAGCGGAGGTCCAGAAGGAGTAAATAGTATTCAGTTTGGATTTGCGGTATGTTACTCATTTTATATAAAAATGTTATTTTGAAGGCGGAGCATGGTTTTTTTAAAAGGGTGGGCAAATATTAAGAGGTGTAAAATGAGCTAGAAATTGTTTAAATGGTTAAAAATGGGTTTAGGAGCCAGGTGTATAACCGCATATTCATGCTTTAAGCTGGATCCACCCATATGTTACTTTTTACATTTATTTTTTATTTTTTTATTTTAATTATACTTTCCATTTGTAGAAATCTCATTGTAGAAAATTATGTTATGAATTTTTCAGAAATACCCATTAATATTTGGTGATTCTCGCAGTCGATTATTTGGTTATTGGACGGTAAGCATTACTTTTAATTTGTTCTTTTATTTTGCATATCAATATTTTTTTAAAGTGTTTTTAATTTTTATAAACTATTTTAAATGTTTTTCTAGTAAAATGGTAAACATTTTACATAACCTAAATTCCAACCAAACATGTATATTTGGTATTACTCTATTGGTTTCTGATTTCTTTTTTCTTCTTTATTACTGAATTTTACAGGCTGATGGAGACTTACTGACAGGTTGCTTTAATATAAGGTGCCCTGGCTTTGTTCAAGTTAGTCGTAATACAACTTTTGGTGATGATTTTGATCAATCATCAGTCTATGGAGAAATAGTATACGATGAGTCTTTCATGGTATATAGGGTAAGTCCGTATTCCGGATTTCATTTTATACAAAAAAAACTTTTATTGGTGCACTTTTATTCATCGGAAAAGTGTATACATGGACAGAACCCGGTGACTGGTCACTGGTGGTTAAGCATGGGAGCGACCGCTGACAAAAGCGAACCGATAGGGTATTGGCCGAAGGAACTCTTCACACATCTAGCAACCAGCGCATCGGTTGTGCGATTTGGAGGGGTAGCAGGTGCAGTATCTGGAAGACCAACTCCGCCGCTGGGAAATGGATATTTACCTCGACTTGACGACTATTTAAAGACAGCTTTCATGTCAAAAATGAAGTACGTAGACGATAAAGGAGAGGCTATTGACTTAGACATGTTCTCGATGCAAACCAAGAAGGATGCGAGACCGGACTGCTACGATATTTGGCTTGCTGGTAAGTTAGGAGGGGGATGGGGTATAACTATGGTGTATGGAGGACCTGGTGGAATGTGTTAATTAATACAATGCGACTGTGATAATCCATATCTTTTTAATGGAAACGATCAGAATAATAATATTTGAAAATGGTAATTAAAATTGTTCTATTACTCTCTCCAGTTTTTCATCTTCTTGTTATTTATCCGAAAGGGTTTGGGAGAATGTATGTGCAACCAGTGGCGGAACAAGTCCAGTAAAGGCTGGTTTTGACAAAAAAAATATATTTGGGTTTACACCATTACTATATAAGAACGATAATAATGACTACTTTCCCAAAATAGTGTGTACCAACACACATTTAATGCACATTAATACCATAGAAAAAACTACTAGGATCGAATCTGAATGCACATTTAATACATAAAATCTGATAATATTATTTGGAAACGACCGGAATAATATTTCAGATTGCAATAATTTGTTTTTCCTAAATATGGCAGTCAAAATAATCAATCCCTATTGCTTTGCCCAGTTTCATTTTCTTCTTCTAACTGGCTTTGGTATATAAGAACAATAATAATGACTATTTTCCCAAAATAGTGAGTATTAATTCACATTTAATGCACGTTAATAATCATAGCCATTTGTGTTATTTAGATGGGAATTGAAAGAGCACTTCAGAAATGTGTGATTCAGACACAAGACTACTTGATGCAATGAGGCATTCAAATATTAGCTTCATTCTGTACTTTGTCCTAATTTCTTCGATTCTTGTTACAAAAACACACTATGTAAATGGCAAAGGAAGCGTATCAACAGCAGAAGAAGATGATATGGAAAAAGTTTTAAGCAAAAAGCCAGTTAAAACCATCACGGTAAGATATTATTGCACTTGCTCGTATTAGATTGGTAAATTATGTCACGAAATTGTCTTAATTATTTTTTTCTAACTTATTTTCTTTTCCATTAAGTTCTGCGATTTCAGGCCAAGATTGGTGATATAATAGATTGTGTAGACATCTATAAGCAACCGGCATTTGATCATCCACTACTTAAAGATCATAAAATACAGGTAACATGAATTATTTCATGCATTCATTATCTTCAAAGGTTGCTAGTAGGTATGTGGTTGTGCAAATGAATTTTACATCCAAGGGCAGAGGTCATGAGGTCTAGGGAGGGCCATTGCCCTTTCGATATTTGGGAAAGTTGGTTTTCACAAACTAATCGTGCTAAATTATTACACAGATGAATCCAAGCTCAATTCCAGGAGACACAACTAGTAAAACAATTTTATCATCATCTATCTTCCGTGGGCTTCAAAGGGAAGGATGTCCTTCTGGAACAATACCTATTCGCAGAACAACCAAAGAAAATTTGGTTAATGCTAAAGATTTCTTGACGAAAACCAAACTAAACCATACGAATACTATGCATTACCATGTAAGTAACAAACACTCCATTCATCCCAGAAAAAGTGACACCTTCATATATTTTTAGTTTGGCCTAATTTTAAATCAATGTGCTTCTATGATAAATTACTTTTGTTTTGTAGTCTGTTTCTGCTGAAGAATTTATCGAAGGAAAAACCTACTTTGGAGGCATAGCTTCTATGACTATCCATAACCTCACATTAGATCATGACCAGTTCACCACTTCCCAAATTTGGATTCTGAATGGACCTCCAGAAGAAATAAATTGTATTGAATTTGGAATAGCGGTAACTGAACTTTTTAACATTTTTCCTTTCGCAAATTTGATTATCTCTTCTTTCAAAGATATTTCATTTTATTACGTAATGTAAAAAATTTCAGAAAAGTCCTTCAATATTTGGTGATAGTCGCAGTCGACTCTTTGGTTCTTGGACGGTAAGTTTTACTTTTATTCATTAATATGATGGCAAAATCATTAAATTTTAACATTTATAATCTGAGTTCTAAGCTCGTGAATATCTTAATTCCTAGGTGGTACAATCTTTTATACTCCAGTGTCGATCAATATTCTTTTTCTTTATCGATTGAATTCTTTTTTATGTGTTTACTAATTTTACAGGCGGATGCATACAAAAAGACAGGTTGCTTAAATATGAATTGCCCTGGGTTTGTTCAAGTTAATCCTAATGTAGCGTTTGGTCAAGTTTTTGATCGTTCATCCATCTACGGGGAAATAGTATATGGTCTCGATCTTATGGTATATTGGGTAAGATGCTTAAACACCGGGGAAAAAAATATTACTTCTATCCCAAAAAAATTAATTTTTTCATTTTATTCTTTTCATTTAAAAAAAAATCATTTTTTCTTGAATAAAATGAATATTTAATTCGTTACTAAACGTAATTTAATATTTTTCTATTCACATTTCATAACTAAATCATGAGATGTATAAAAAAAAGTATATATATTGACAGGCCCCGATAAGTGGTAACTGGTGGTTAGGGATTGGTGGGAATGCAGACAAAATCGAACCTATAGGATATTGGCCGAACAAACTGTTCACACATTTAGCAAACAATGCATCAGCTGTGCGATATGGAGGGGCAGCAGGAGCACCATCTCAAAGACCAACTCCGCCGATGGGAAATGGATATTTACCTCGATTTGACGATTATTTAAAGACGGCCTTCATGACGAATATGATGTATGTGAATGAGACAGGAGACTCTGTTAACCTAAATTTATACTCAATAAAAACCAAGCAGGACGCGAAACCGGATTGCTACAATATCATGTTTGCTGGTAAGTTAGGAGGGGGCTGGGATATAACTATGGTGTATGGGGGACCTGGTGGTATGTGTTCTAGTGCAATGCCTCTGGGATAATTCAGCTTACACAAACTGTCTTTGCATTCTGATTTTTGAAACTGTTCAATTAAATGCGTGGATTAATCAGTTTGTTGTGAAAAATTAGAAAAATAATGTGCCAACGTGCAGCTTGCAATTCTGCACGTTGTAAGGTGTAATGATGATCCGAATATCTCCGGATTTGGTTCCAGTCAGTAAGATCATGGTTACTTATATTAATGTATCTTACAGCTATATAACATTTCTTTCTCATTTTATATCTTCATTTGCGAATTTGATCGAGCTTCAGTCTATAAATACGTAGCTAGAGTGGGTATCTCATAATTATATAGAAGGTTTAAGAGTTTATATTGTACATACACACTATTTGTACCAAAGTTAGCCATGGCAACAAGTCGAAATCGTAGTTCAGGATTAGGCTTCTTTTTGATTGCCCTTGTCTTAGCTAGTTATATTCTCATATCTTTTGTCGACGCCGGTGAGTAATGATTAAGTTGCAAATGTTTACAATCAAGTGGTCATGAAATACTGGTGTCATTTAAGTTGGTCGTTGAATTACTAATCAAACTTGATAAATTATTTGCTAAATGATAAATTTGCAGATGAAGAAACAAAACCCCTTTTCAGCGAGATACTGGATATGGTTAAGAAAGCTGGCGCTAAAACGGAACCCGAACCCTAAGGGGTGTTTTTTTTTTTACTATATAATGATTAGCACTTTAAAGTGAAAAACATTTTAAAGTGCTTGTACTTTCAAATGCTATTTTATAGTGTTGTGTGTTTGTTTTCTAGGCACTTTAAAGTGTTTTTAAATGTTATTATGTGTTTGTTTTTTCACTTTAAAGTGTTTTTTATGTTATAATTGTCTATTTTACCCTTAGATATGTTTTTTCCATTTTAATGATTAAATTTATCATCATTCCTCATGATAATTTAATCTACAGGAACCCTAACAATAATTTTAATTTGCAATTAAATGAAATCTCAATTGTGTTGTTAACTTATCTGACGAACTAAGTTAGAAGAAGTAAAAGAATCTCATTATTTGAAAAAGAACATAAGAACGGTACAAATCTTCTTGAAGAAAATGGTGTAAATTGCTTCACGGAATCAACAGTATTTTTTGAAGGAAAAAAAAATCATTGTAAAGAAATACGAAGCTTCACTATTCTGTAAAACGGAGGTTACAAGAGAAGCAATGAAATAAAAACATACCTAAATCATGTATAGTAACCACCAATAGAAGCGGTGGTGGCAGAAGTGGTGGGAGTTTAGACGTGAGAATGACGAGAGTTTAGATTTTTAGGTTTGTGAGAGATTGAAATAATAATAGTTGCTAAAGGATAAAATGGGTAGTAAGTGATAAATATTTGAAGTGGTAAAATTGAAGTAGCTTTTTGCTACTTCATATTTTGCACTTCAAATCACCACCACTTGAAATGATAATCACTATATAGTCAAAAAAACAAACACCCCATTTTTTGGGTCCCACCATTTAAAAAACATTTGAAATGAAAATCACTATATAGTGCAAAAAACAAACACCCTAAAACTATATAGGAGATTGAATAGTAACCGGTCCCTCGGGTTAAGTGTATGGCCTTCCCCCTGAATTAGTTCCTGCCGTGCTTTTATGTAGTTGATCATTAACGATCACTAAGTGAAGAGTAGTTTGGTTTCCATCTCCATTGTGATTCTTGGGTAGAGTTCTAAGAAACCAAACGATAATTACATCATTTTCTTTAAAGTCATATGATTTTACTATGTCATTCCATTTAGTAGTTAAAATCAAGTATTTACCCCAAAATTTAATACTTAAAGTCTGACATTTACCCTGTAAATCCCAAACTTTCACATTCATTTTTTGTTTTGATCCATCATCCATATCAGTCTTTTAAATCTCCTTCTCTTCATTAGACAAGAAATCATCTCTATTATCAACCTCTGATACTGGTACCATTAACAAACGACCTTGACTGGATTTTAAAATCAGTTCTCGTTAGTGTTTTCTGCATGACAAAACACAGGTTTCTACCTCCAAGATTACGTACCATGCGTTGCAACGAACGTGGAACTTCTTCTACTTAATTTGTGGCTCTGCCAAGTATTGAAAGAAGCAGAAGTTAAAAGTAAAAAACAATTCATTCAAATGCCTACGGTCTTATCTACATTTTTTGCACCGAGCTTTATCAGACATGAGAAGGGGGTTTGGAGTCAACTCAGATTAAATCACCTTGTTGCATTTACTGCAGTTTTTATAGCACTTAATCAATAAACTCAAGCACATATTAAATATTAGATGCTTATTGAATCAACTAAGCTATATTCAATATTTCTTCATCTTAATATATAAAAGTCACAAATCTCAAAGCCAAAGAGTTGCTAACACACTACATTTCAAAAATTCTATTACAAGCTCGCCCAACTAAAATGAAATCATTCAGAAGTTTGATGATGACTGCATCATGCATTCAAGAGCATCTGGTCAAAATGCCATACCCCTGCAATTGCACAAATTGAAATAACTTAATTAGCAAAACAAATTGTATCGAGGATATCAAGAGGTTATGAAACAATGATTTTGAGTTCTAAATTTTACCATGTCCCTTGCAGATCCTCCTTAACTGGGCAACAAATTCAGAGATTTTCTTAATGGCTTCCACCTGCAAGAGAGAAATGCAAGTAACCCATTACTTTAACTATGGAAAGTATTTCTCGTATTGCTAAAACAACTGAATGCACCAAGCAAATCCATGATAGGAAATGGAAAAACAAAAGAAAAAGTAACTTCACCTGCTCAGTCAAGAAGGTGCTCTCAACAAAGTCTGCCAATTGCACATCATTGTTTGCATCTGCTACCTGTTTTTTGTTCAATGAAAAAGCCATTGTCTCAGTAGAAGCCCATGGACAGTATAGGATAGATCAAAATCCAAAAGCTTTGATATTTTTTGTAAGTTGAAAGGGCAGTTCAAAGTTTTGCATTGTAACGAAAACGTTAGCTTCCTATTTGTAAGTTGGACAATAAAAAGGTAGAAGCTGAAAAGGGAGTTTGAAGCTTACACTATGTAAGTGGAGAAGCTTCTCGTTTGTTAACTTCTCTAGAGACAATGCAAGCTCCATAGCTGAGAGTCGAGAATACAGCCATAGCCATTATTAATCAGTGATAGTACAAGAAGTACAAATAGCACTAATCATGTAAGCTAAGTTCAAATACAGCATGGAGAAATGAAAAACCATGTCACAGATGGATGCTCATAAACAATTCTAAACATACTGCAGTTAGGGACGAACAAGAAACACAAGCACATGTACAACTTATTCAGAATCAAGCATCGACATGAGAATATGTTTTATTCAGAATCAAGCATCAACATGAGAATATGACACCAGCTGTGGGGATCATGGAAACATAATTGAAAATGTGTCGGGTACTATTTACTGTTTAAAATATCTATCGAGTTGCACACACGACTGTGATTGAAAATGTCAACCAACAATTTTAAAATTTCTAAGTTGCAATCACGTTTACTAGCAGCAATTATACAAACACACCATGACCAAACATTTGACGTTGAACACAAACAAATTCGAATTCGAGAATACACAAATTACCATACAACGCTTCTCCTTTCTCAGGGTGATCGAATTCAGACATGGGCATCAACATAGATTGTAGCTTGACTTTACCCCCTCTTCTATTCTATAACAATTAGTAAAACAATATCCTTATTAGCAAAATTGAACTCAGAAACAGAGTAATCAAACAAAATCATTTCCACAGAAGTAATTAAACAAACACCTGATATTCCATAAGTAGCTCAGCATGTTCCCTTTCCTCTACACTAGCTTCCTTAAAGAACCTAAAACCCAAACAATACAAAAATTAAACCAAAATTCAACAAAATCACAAAAATTGAAATTTTAAGGGTTTTAGAAAGTAAATTACTTAGCAAATCCTTTGAGAGCAACATTATCCCGGTCGAAGTACGCGTACAACGCATGATATACATACGATACATTGTATTCCACACTGATTAAATTAATCAATCAAGACATAATTTTAGCATCAAAATCAATATCAAATCAAAGATTTATTGAAAAATGAAACACAAAAATCAATCAAATGAGATGAAATTAGGTGAAAATGATGAGTAATTACTTGATCTGCTCATTAATGGCAGCTTCACACTCATCTAAAAACTTATGACGAGCAAGAGATTGTTGAGGAAGATCTGGTACTAATTGAAGTTCTTTCTTAACTTCTTCAAATGGTTCAAAAACAACACCAGTTACTGGACTACGATTGTTCGATTCGTTTTTCGATACACTCATCACAAATCCATCAGTTCTTCTCTGTGATGAAAAACTCACAGAAGAAGACGATGAAGGGAATTGATTCACATTATCAACTACTGCTGCTGTTGATGGAGCAAACGCAGCGGATGGAGATGCTCTCAGAAGCATGGTGGCAGGCAGCAGTAGTTGTGTGGTGGCGCTACTGGTTGTGGTGGTGGTGAGAACGAAGAAGACTGAAGAAGATGTGTGTGGTGAGGAATGGAAATATCTCTTCATATAGAGATGGGGTTTGGAATTGGGCCGTTGGATTGGGTGACAAATGGATGGTTAGGATTGAGAGCGTGTGGTGAACCCGTGCTTCTGTGTAAATATCTGTTTTCTGTGTATATACTTCCAAGAGTTTGGGTTGTGTTTTGTGGATAGCATTGAGAAGTGAGAAAGGAGAGGGAAATGTTTTTGGAGTTTTTTGTTTGAATTATTGTGGTGGTGGTGGTAGTGATTGGTGAATGGAGTTTTTGAATGTTGAGATTTACTGTGGTGGTGGTTGTTGGAATGAGTTTGCAGAATAGCTAATGTTGGTCGTTCATTCGAAAGAGTGTGTGAAAACAAAAACTACTCGGCAAATCAACACGCCATGTCGCATTGTCTCTCTTACATTTTCATACATAGCCCTATTCGAAGTAAAGGAAAAAAATGAAGAATTAATAAAAAACGTAAGTGTTTAAAAATATTTTTTAATGATATAAAATTAACGAATAATATGATATATTTTAAAAAATAAATTATTCTTAAATTTATAAAATATTTTTTTTGTTTTTAGAAAAAAATTAATATTGATTTTTTAATTTTTAATATATTTTTAGGTTAAAATAAAAATAAAAAACAAAAAATATTATTTATAAAGGTATAATTATAAATAATATTTAAAAATATTTATCTCTTCTTTACTTTAAAAATCATATAAATTTAAATTAAATGTAAGACCGTGACTCAGTCTAAAAATCTTTCACTCTAAGATTCCGCTTGACTTATTAAAGCATAAATAAAATCAGTACAAGAAAAGTAAATAAAATCTATCTTCTCCCAAAAGTAAAAAACCTTACCCCACAAAAGTACCCAGCACGTGTGACAATTCACAGTACGCACCAAAAGAACACAGCATCGATTCCTTTACCCCAATTCTCGGAGCTGGAAGAAAATAAAAAGAGCTGAAAATCTCAACCATTCTATTACTGCTTTTTGTGATTTTTGTTTCCGGTTGATGTTTTCACCTCCTGTTCTCGTAATTGATAAACGGATACCAATATTTTGAGAAATAATAATTCAGAGATTTAGTGATTAGAGTTGTTTTATTTTATATAAATTGGTATTATGCTGTTAATATTTGTATTTTTTTGGCAATCCTTTTTTTTCTTTTTTTCTTTTTTTCATTTTTTTTCCTTTTGTCTGCCTAGGTAGTATTTCATTGATCGCTAAAAATACAGGTCGACAAAAATGAAGTGTATGAATTGATAATGTAAAATGTAATTTCGGTTAAATATCCGTTCAAATATATAGGACTTGAAAAAAATATAAAAATATGGACATCCAAAATTCATCATAAATATATAATATTAAATTATATTTATAATTATTAACATATATATTAAATATAATTTTAATAACAACTTATTTCGTAAACAATCTTCTTAATCATAGTTGATTTCACCGACATCATCACTATATTATGTGGTCATCTTAATTGTAACAAAATATAAAATGATGATTGATATTTTTTACTTGATTGTAATGTAGTGAATTTATTTTTTGAGTTTATTTGGAATTCGGGAAAGTCACGAATAAATCGTTTAATCTGAAAGGGCACATTTTTAGGTTGGGGTTGCAAATGGATAACAATTTTATATGGGAATGCGTAGTTCGCGAATAATCACATATAGTTCGGCAAAAAATCAACGAACTTGCTAAGTAAGTTTCTGTGTGAGTTTCTTTCTCTGAACCGAAAAAAGCCGGTTTCCCCCAGAATCATCTGGCTGACGCTCTGCTCAAGCCGGAAAGATCTGACACTCTTGTCTCTTCCAACATACAACACTTTCCTTGCTAGTTATATATACAGTAAAACCTCTATAAATTAATACTTGATAAATTAATAACCTCGATAAAATTAATAATTTGTCCAGTCCCAACTTGGGACCAGTATAAAATTGACCCCAATCGATAAAATAATAAGATAATAACTTTTTTAAAATCCCAGTGTATATATATTGGTCCCAATGAAACTATAAATTAATAATTACTAAAAGATTCCAAATTCTAAGATTGTCTAGTAAAAAATGAATCTATAGTCATTTGTTTTTTGTTGAACTTCAAATCTATATTGAGTTCATCTTTAAATCTCCTCATTGCACTTAAGAGTTGGGGCATTGTCTTCTCGTATTGCAACAAAAATTGTGAAGAGTTGTTGCCGCTTGCAATGCTTCTTTCCGAGTGAACGGTTCCAAAACTATTGAATCATCCTCAACTTCGTCATCGACCGGATTTTGAATGGTATCCGCCACAATTTCTTCAATGCTTTGAACCTCGTAACATTCATTATTTTCACCAGGATAATCTAGCAAGTGATTCACATCCATTTTGTGCCGATAATGCATACCTGTAATCAAGTTCTCAAGCTCACGAATGTCTTCCCCAAAATTTACATCGTTTAAATCACTTGAGCTAACTTTTTACTTATTCAAAAACAATGAACTTGACAAATTCAATTAATTTGTGAATTTACATTCATAAAATGTGCCTTGGAACTTGTTTTTGTAATTTATTTTTCATCTCTAACTAATATACATTGTAACTAGTACATTGGACTTGAAAATTTAAAGGTAATACGTAAAACCTCTTTAAATTAATAAATTATTAATTTATCGATATAATAATATCTCGTTAAATTAATAAAATATCTCGGTCCCAACATTATTAATTTATAGAGATTTTGCTGTATATTAGTATTTAAATTTGATTTTTTTTATTTTGTGCATGACTAACTAATGTCACTTATCAACTATATATGGTGATTCTATAATGTGAGTTCAGCTTTGTGTACCACCACTAACCTAGGTTTTGTGTACCACCACTGACCTGGGGGTGCACATTTCTCCAACCATATATGAGTATATCTAACCCTAATTATCTAACATGGGTAAAACCAAACCATCGTTTGATACAATTATTATCTTTACATCTCTTTTTACATTTCATTTATTTCCCTTTCTTCTGAATTTTGATTTTCATGGTATAAAGATGTTTATCTTCATGAAATTATGATTTGTTACTCCATGATAAGAAAAGTCTGTTGAATTTTAAGAACATCCAAATCTGCCCAAAAATCGACTCAGGCAAGCCCTTTGCAAAGCACCAAGTGAAATAGCAGCCAGAAAATCCCAAATCGGTATAAATATCCAATTCATTTATTTTGTTTTGAAAATATTAGCTCCAGTGCTATCAATAGGATAGAGACTATATTTTTCAAAATCATTCAAAATTAAATTAAAATCTCCAGTAATCAGCCAAGACAGGTTATAAGGGTTACTATAATAGCTAGTTAGGAGCCAAATAGAACTATTAGCAGATGATACAATCATTTATATGATTATGAGAGAAGTCAATAATCTCAACATATATATTGTATTTTCAAACCATAACAAGACTACCAGCAGGGCCAATAAAACCCCATTTGGTTCAACAAACCAACAATTTTGAACATCCACATCTTTCATAATTTTACTAATTAATGTTATCTTTTTTCTATTTTTCCAAAGATAAAAAGAATATCAAGATTTATATTGTTGAGCATGTCATTAAAATACTTTTAGTATCCTTTTGGCTCAGGCCTTGGCAATTCCAAACTAGAGCAGTAAGTAATTACCAGAAATATGATACATAAAGATATTCAGAAACCCAAATTATCAAATTTTGATCATTTGAAAAAAAAAAGGTTCGAAATGGATAGCATGCAATAGTTCTTATACTTAAATATAATCATGCAAGTACGAAATGAAAATATTTTACCTCAGCATTTGTAGAATTTTCTCCCCAGATACTGTTAGCGTTGTGAAAAGACTCATCATACTCGGTAAAAATATTTCACATCCACCAACGCAGCTGATAGCCTGTTTGGATACGCATCCAAAAATAATTTTTAGTTCCGAAAATTGAAAAGTCAGAATTTAGTTTGGTTATAAAATTTCAGAATAATTTTTAAAAATAAAAAAATTAACATTTTATGAAGTAAAATAGTTTTAATTCTAATTTTTGAGATTAATTTCTGCTTCTAATATCCACGTATGCTATGAAATCACAATAGAATGAAAACTTCAATTTATTTCACCTTTTCAATGGTCAATCCTACTTGGACATGATAGTGCCAACTATGATAAATCAAGTATTCGTACATGTTTTAATAAGATGGTTTCATATGGGACTTGGAAACTTTGGTATTGGGTGATCCGGTTGAATATATGAACTAGGGCACCACCTCGTACTCTATAATAATACTAACTCATCACGTCTGAAATACACGTTAAAAAATAGATCGCGTCTAAGATAGTAATAACGATCATCATTTATTAGTATGCATCTAATCTTGCATTAAGTGGATCCATCATAGATAATGATCGTGACTAAGTTAACCATCTATTTTATGGCATTAATTAAACCATGATCGAGAATGATCGTGACTTAAGAAGTGAGTATCATTCTTCGCCAGCTACACAATTAATTTATATCATACCACCAGCTTGTTTATTAATTATTGACTTCTATTAAGTTTATATAAATTTCAGTTGTCATCAATGTAGATTCCTGAGAGCAACCACGTACAATTACGAGAGTAAAAGATAGATCAAATCTAAATTTGGTCTTTGGTCCATCCAAAACCAAACATAGTGGGACAAGCATAAATAAGTTATGGTCCGAAATTTTTATTATTCTGGATCAAAAATAATTCCTAAACTGGACCAAACCTAAATATAGTGAAGCGTTCACCTAGACCTGTGTCTCTTGCCAAGCGTTACGCTGGCTCTCCGTCTGATGACAGGCGTTTATCTAGACGTTCGTCTCATCAGACGGGCATGAACCAAAACTCCGTCCCATCATGTGTTCATCCAAAAGGACGCCCCATCAGGCGTAACGTCAGACGCACGTCTAAAATCAAGCGCTTGACTGGAATAACGCCTGTATTAGGCGTTCGGTTGGATTAACGCCTATAATGGGCGTGCATGTACCTGTGCCTGTGTATGAGGCGTGCATCTAGATTAACGCTTGGTGAAGAACAAGGGAAAGAACTCACCATCTTCCAAGGTAACAATGCCTAGTCAAGCGTGTGCCTAGATTAACACTTACTAAGATATCCAATTATAAACAATGTATGTTCATTTATCATTGTGCAATTATGCAGGCACACGCACAATGTATGTTCATTTCCCTTGTGCGTTCATTTACCAATGGCGTTCACAATTTATCATTCATTTACCATTTACCATTTGAAATGCATCCATTCATTTATCAGTAGACCCAAATTACTCATCAAGCGTTCATCCAGACTAACGCTTGGTGAGACGTGCGTATGGCTAGGGATACACCTGATGTTTCAAGCAGGTGTCTAAGCGTGCGCCCGTCTCAGCTGATACACGTATCAGCTGCACGTGTAGAAAAATGACGGGTGTTTGGCTATAATTCCGTCCCATCAGGCGTTCGGCTAAGAGAGCGCCTGTATCTGGGGCGTGCATCTAGGGGTGCGTCTATCATCAGGTGTTCTTTTGGGTTACACCTCTCATCGAGCGTTAACCAAATGTTCGCCCCATCCAAGCGTATTCATAGGCGTACGCCCGTTTCAACAGACGTATACCTAGCTGTGCGCCCAACTCCAGACGCTAGTTTAGACAACCGCCCGATCATATTTTACTCTTGCACCGTTGCGTTTCAGGCGGACTAAAGAGTAAATTTTTTACTCTTTGGTCGTTTGGTACACTCTCATGACTGTGGTTGCTCTAAGTTAACAAGAAAAATTACAATAAACTTTTAATTCACGATCCAGTATATGATTTCATTCCTTAAAATATAAAAATGATTTCTGTCGCAATTCACAGTTTCACGACCTTGATCTCCACGTAGCATCCATCATTTTCAAAAAATAAAAGATGCATCATTTTTCTCTTTGGATCTAGACAGTTTTAGAAGAGTTATTCTAAGAACTAATCAGAATATACACTCGTGAATGTATCTGAGCCAACTATTATCATGGATATCAGTGTAGTAGAGTGATAAAACTATTGAGTAATACTACCAGCCACCAGAGTTGGAAACAACCTAACATCGGACCAAAAAACAAGTCAACTATTGAATTTCAGAGTTATTTAGTTAATCCCTTCGTTAAACTTGCATTAAAGATTATCCTCTTAAGTAGTTTTTATTAGTTTAACACCGGTTTTCTTTTTCAAATTAATCAAACTTCTCTTTTGAAGTAGTTCCAGCTTCTTCAGTGGGTCTAAAGATGTAGCAGTAGAAGATAGGGCTGCCATGGTACGCAGTACGCGCATTTATTGCATTTGGGAGTCACCAGCAGATAATAGACATCTCGTGAGAATTATTACAGCCATGCATTCAGCTGTTATCATGGATCAGGTGACACGGTCGTATACAAGTTTATTCCTGACTAGGAACCTTAGTACCCCTTAACGATGCTTTTTGCTTTTTGCTTAAAATATCCTTTAAAATCCGCTCGTAAGGATTTAATCTAGCCGACTACATGAGCATAAAAATCAAAAAAATTAGTCCAAGACGCCTAGGTGCTAATTATAAAACTAACCGATTGTAAATAATGTTTTTTAGTAATATAGAAAATAATAATAATCAACAAAGTTTTTATTATAAATCTAATCGACCGTGTGTTGTGTTTTTCATATATAAAGAAAACATTCACAATCGACTAGGTTTGTAATCAAAATCTAACCGATTACATTAGAATTTAATATTAAAGTATTAAAATCGATTAGATCATAAATTCAAGTTTATAAATTTGGGGTGAAATTAAATCTTGTTTACCCGTGTTCAAACTTTGCTCAAAAGTCTACCAAATCTTTCTTCTTAAATGCCTATTTTATATTTTATAAAAATTCGAGTCCAATATCTAGGCTTAACCATAGGTCCACCCTTGATAAACTCCTGGTTCCGCCGTGACCGCCGGAATTCGAGTGCAATGAACATACAAGGTTAGCTAGGTAATTTCACATGTCCTAGATACCCCTTATCCCACTGGCCTAAACGTGAGGAATCCAATGTCCCCACAAGGCAATAAATGTTGGCATCCTCCCTGAAACAACATTCCAACTTATGTCTTCTTCATGTCAATGAATAGTTTTTGGAGCAAAGCAAGGCCAAACATACGTCTCCAAATTTCTAACCACTCGATACACCTAACACGGCATCGCAACGTGGCTCCTTTTTTCTCCAAACAGAAGCAGAATCTTGGGTACATTATCGAGGCAAAACTTCAACTTGACCAGACCAAACATTAACATAATGCTCTTCTTTTCACTACTTTTATAGACAAAAACACAAAATAGCTAGTCATAAATAGTGCAAGCTAGCTACTTCTTCTTCTTCCCTGCAGAGCAGTTATTCATTCCCATAACCATAATACAGAGTATACACGCTACTCATTCATTGCAATCCAAATCTTATCTCTTCTTCCTCCTCCTATCTGCTGGTTTCTCACGGGTTTTGCTTCTTTTCTTCCCATGATTGATTGATATATGCTTGATCATAGAGAAAAGCGAGAAAGGTAGAATGGAGGAGATCAATGACATAAACAAGAAGCTTTTGAATAATGGGGATACTGAAATAGAAAAGGATGATGAGAATTTGAGAACCAAGATAGTTGTGGAGTCGAAGAAGTTATGGGTAGTAGCTGGACCAGCCATTTTCACAAGGTTTTCTACATTTGGGATATCAATCATCAGCCAAATTTTTATAGGACATATGGGTTCTGTTGAACTTGCAGCTTATTCTCTCGTTTTCACTGTTCTCTTCAGATTCACTAATGGCATCCTGGTAAGTACTCTTTCGAGCTTATAACCCCCACTAATTAAGTCGTTTACTAAATTTTTCCTGTCAAGTATGTGCACGGATTGGCATGAACTGTAAACCATTATGCGGACATATAGCAGTTTAAATCTCTTAAACATTTGTATCAGCGATGTATGTCAGGTGCCACAATCGTCGTTGTCCATTAGTAGTACACGCACGCAGTTACTTCAGGTTAATTTTGGGTGTTTGCGCTAGGCAAAATGGCAGCTTAATCATTTAGTGTAAGTTTTGAACCCAAGTAGCAGGGTCAACTCCCAAATTCGAAGGATTTTATTATTTCTACTAAAGAGACACCAAATTTCGCACCAACTAGCTCATAACAGCCCTTGCAAGAATCCTGGGGCCATCAATTTTGGTACATATCACTTCTCACAGATCGACTCATAGTTTTAGTTCTCGGTATATGTATTGAGTTCTGCATAATTCCAATTTGCTTGCAGTTGGGAATGGCAAGTGCATTAGAAACTCTATGTTAACCATTATTTGGCCATATCGTAGTTTTTCTTAAACATTTGTATGGGCGATGTATGTCAGGTACCATAGTCGTCGTTGTCCATTAGTGGTACACACGCACATAGTTACTTCAAGTTAATAATGGGTGTTTGCGCTAGGCAAATGGCAACTTATTCTAAGGAGCATTGGGTTCCTTTAGTGTAAGTTTTGAACCCAATTTCACCCCGATTAGCTCATACCCAAGGTGTAGATATGCAGTGACTCATAGCTCATAATTGCCCCTGTTAGAATCCGGGGCCCATCAATCTGGGTATATTATCACTACTCACAGCTTAACTCATGGTTTTAGATTGATTGACTTCTGCATAATTTTAATTTGCTTGCAGTTGGGAATGGCAAGTGCATTAGAAACTCTATGTGGGCAAGCATATGGAGCGAAGCAATACAATATGCTAGGGATATATCTTCAAAGATCTTGGATTGTTTTGTTCATTACTTCAATTTTTCTCCTTCCATTCTTCCTCCTCACTTCGCCTATACTTAAGCTTCTAGGACAAGAAGCAGAAATTGCTGAAGTAGCCGGTATTATCTCAATGTGGACAATTCCTGTTATGTTCTCATTCATCTTTTCCTTCACTTGTCAAATGTATCTCTCTGCTCAAAGTAAGAACATCATCATCGCATACTTGGCTGCTGCCTCGATTGTTGTCCATATCGCTCTCTCATGGCTCTTTTGTGTTACGTATGATATGGGTATTAGTGGTGCAATGATATCCACAGTTATCGCATATTGGATTCCAAATTTGGGACAGCTTTTGTTTATTTTATGTGGTGGCTGTCCTGATACATGGAGTGGTTTCTCGATGCTTGCTTTTCAAGATCTTTGGCCAGTTATAAAGCTTTCTGTATCATCTGGCGCCATGCTTTGGTAATTTTAGCACCCCTGCAATTATTAACAGTTTTAGTGATTCTTTTACTATAGGAGTATCAATTTTGAACAGAGTAAAAATACTAATTTGTCGAATGTTTTTTCGTTTGACAATTGCAGTTTGGAATTGTGGTACAACTCTGTATTGGTTCTCTTAACAGGAAACATGAAAAATGCTAAAGTTGCCATTGATGCTCTTGCAATCTGGTATACCTATAATTTTCATTTTAATTTCTTCCGAAGCATTCCAATTAAGTTTAAACGAACTTAAGGTTTGTATATCTTCATGTGCAGCTTAAACATCAACGGGTGGGAGATGATGATATCTCTTGGTTTCTTGGCAGCAGCAAGGTATCAATCATATCTCCGGGCCTACATATTCGCCGTTGTTTATTTGGCACAGGATAGTTTATTAAGTCTATCTTATTATTAACCAACTCTCACTTTTTGCAGTGTTCGGGTGTCCAATGAACTCGGTGGTGGGAGCTCGAAAGGGGCGAAATTTGCTATATTGGTGTCGACTCTTACATCATTGGCAATTGGGGTTGTGTTGTTTGTATTTTTCCTGTTTTACAGAGGACAATTAGCCTACATATTTACATCGGACGAAGCAGTAGCAATAGAAGTTGATAAACTATCACCTCTTCTTGCTGTCTCTATACTTCTTAATAGTGTTCAACCTGTCCTCTCAGGTCATCACGACATTCTTTAGTTCCATTTTCAGTTCATAATGCTACTACATTATTAACACAGTCAAGTGAAATTGATTCAATTTTTCGGAAACTTACTTGCAGGGGTTGCTGTTGGTGCTGGATGGCAAAGTATCGTAGCTTATGTGAACATTGCCTGCTATTACTTGGTTGGAATTCCTCTCGGAATGGTCCTCGGTTACCTTATCAATTTTCAAGTTACAGTAAGTTATTTACTAAACACTTTTCTATACTAAACCATAAAGCAGTCTCCCATGTTCTCTCTGGTTTACTTTCACTTATCTCGTGGGCATTTTTCTGTAGGGGATTTGGATTGGAATGCTAGTTGGAACAGCAGTTCAAACAATTGTACTTCTTATTATTACCTGGAAAACGGATTGGGATAATCAGGTACATTAACCATTAACCGCAATCAATGCATAATCGTGCTTGGCCGTATACATTCATTTCGATATGACATGAAGCCGTCGACGATATGTGCCTAATGAATATATTTACACGTGCAGGTTGTTCTGGCTAGAGAGCGCGTGAAAAAATGGGGTACACGTGAAGTAGAAGAAAGACCCCAAGCAGAAGGTGCACCGCGTGTTTAGGATTACATCTTTAACTCAAAGTAAAATTTTGCAACAATTGACTGCTATGAAGGATTCATCCCCGTCATTTTGGAATGTAATCAAAACGTCAAACCTATTAATTCATCGTTTGTTGTATTTTGAGTTGGAATGAATAGTTTAACCATTTCAATGCTTTACCTCATTAACAAAGTTCTGAATCATCCAAATACAAATCAAATCCAACTGTTTGTAAATTATTGCACATTTGGAGTTGGAGTGCCAAAACAATGCTCTCATTAATGCATAAATTCATTCCTTGGGTTCCATGCAGTTGGAGTGCCAAAGCACTCTGCCGTGTGCCGATAGAAATTGCGGTAAACAGACCCAGCCGATAGTATTCTTGGTGCTCATTTAGAACCCAATTTTGTTTTTTTTTCACAGAAGTGCCCACAAATGCATTTTGTTTGCCGCTACAACGGCTTAGCGTCCGCCGTCCCCGGAATGCGGCCGAAATTTTAAGTTCTTTTCTGGGCTAATAAATTATCCCACAAGATAGCAATGGACCAGTAGGCGAGTGCCACGTAGACCTAGGCCGATATTGTTTTTATTGAAGTTTGGCTTGGGCAAATTCTCTAGCCCAGTCCAATAAGTTGAATGGTATTTGAACAAGATTGGAAGAAGTAGCCATATACACAAACGGTCTCTACTCTCTAGTAGTAGAAAAGTTAGTACACAAAAAGAATATCTGAAAGCACAGACACACAAAACGAAACCCTAGAGAAAAACCCTAGATCATGTCCGGTATGTACGGTGACGAATCTGGTCCTCCCAGAGGAGGAGGAAGCTACGGCGGTGGTGGAGGAGGAGGGTATGGTAATAGCGGTGGTGGATATGGAGGTAGTAGCGGCGGCGGAGGTGGTGGTAGGAGAGAAGGAAGTGGTGGTGGTGGTGGATATGGTGGGAATTCACAGAGTCGAGGTTAGTAATATTCTTTATTGATCTGTTTATTGATTTCTCGGGTGAAATCTTCCTTTGATTTATGAATTGTTTTGAATTTTAGGGTTTTTATTGTTCTTGGATTCTGTTGTGTTTTGGCAGGTGGTGGTGGTGGATACCAAGGTGGAGGAGATCGGGGAGCTGGTCGTGGTGGTGGTGGATACCAAGGCGGAGGAGATCGTGGTGGACGTGGAGGTGGTGGTGGTGGACGTGGTGGTAGTGGAAGAGATGGTGATTGGATGTGCCCTAATTCAAGGTGTGTTGATTTTATTCTTTCCAGTGTATATCTTTTGGTTTTTATTTTTGCTTTCTGTGAATTAGAAGTTGAAATTGGTCTTCGGATTTCTGTGTTTTGTGTTCAAGTTGTGGGAATCTGAACTTCGCTAGAAGAACTGAGTGTAATAAATGTGGTACTGCAAATTCTGGAGGAGGAGGGGGAGGTAATACTGGTGGTGGTGGTGGAGGCGGTGGTTATAACAGAGGTGAGAGTGGTGGGGGATATGGTGGGAGTGGTGGAGACCGCGGTGGTGGTCGTGGAGGTGGCGGCCGTGGTGGTGGAGGAAGAGGTGGTTCTTACGGAAGAGAAGATAGTTATGGACAGGCCCCTCCTGCAACAGCATCTTATGGTGGAGCTGGTGGAAATTATCCCCCTCCAAGTAGTTACGGTGGTGGTGGAAACAGTAATTATGGAACTGAAGCTGTTCCTCCTCCTACTAGCTACACTGGTGGTCCTAATGCATATCCTCCATCATATGGTGGTGGTGCTCCAAGTTACGGCGATGATAAACGAGGTGGTAGAGGTGGTCCATACGAAGGCTCCAGCGATAGAGGTAGTGGTGGCCGTGGAGGTCCATATAATGGTTCTAGTGATTCAAGAGGAAGTGGACGGGGAGGTTCACAAGGTGGATATGATGGTGGTTATGGTGGTAATTCTGGTGCTCGAAACTCTGGAGGTGGTTATGGTGGTGGATCGGCTGAACCCGAAGTAGAGGTGAAGCAATGTGAAGAAGGGAAATGTGGTGACAGCTGTGATAATTCGAGGATTTACATATCAAATCTGCCCTTGGATGTGACGACTGATGAGCTAAAAGACCTTTTTGCAGGGATAGGTCAGGTGTGTGACGATATCGTCCTTATTTGCATTATACCATGATAACCTTTATCTGACAAGCTTCTTGATAATCATATGCATGTTACTGTTAAGTTCCCCGCTCACTATGTTTTAGTAGTTTAGGTTGTTGCAAATGCAATCTGTTGTGTTATCATTTGTGAATTGTTTGACATGGAATGGTCTAATACTCACTATTAGAAATACTAGAATTAATAATGTGCTGTTTTTCGTTATTTGACACACCACCTGTTTTTGCAAATATACTGAAGAAGGAAGTAGGACGTGACAAGCTTCTTGATAATTCCTATGAGCTAGCTATTCTGCTTCTGATGCAGTCTTGTTATTTCAATCAAAGTCTTGTATCATCTCGCAGTCATATCTCATTGTGTATATATGATACATTGACCAGTATCCTCGTTTCTTTTGTGTCTAAGTTATCTTTTTCTTCGTTCAGTAAGTGTATTACTGATTGTTGCACCTGCACCCAGCAACGAGAATAGAATATGTCGTGCACTCACTAGGCAACTCTTATCCAGTGAAAATTGACTATATGCTAATGTTGCTCCCGCTGTGTAGATTGCAAGGATAAAACAAAAGAGAGGATACAAGGATCAATGGCCCTGGAACATAAAGCTTTACAATGATGATTCAGGAAAACCCAAAGGAGACGGAGTTCTGTCATACGAAGATCCTTCTGCAGCACATGCTGCTGGAGGGTTTTACAACAGTAAGTTTTCTCAAGGGAAATATCTGAATTGATCTGTGCTAATGCGAGACTAGTAGTAACACAAGCTTTCTCCTGCCTATCAGATTACGATTTGCGGGGTTATAAAATCAGTGTTACAATGGCAGCAAAATCTGCACCTAGAGCTGCACCTGCTTTTGGACAAGGGTACCTTTCTCCTTCTCACTCTACTTCTAGTCCCTGTTTTTAAAGTACACTTTAGACTGTGAACCATGCTGACTTCTGTATCATCATGAGCTATATGCTGCCTTTGTTGCTCATTCATGAATTAGCATGTCAAATATTCTAGAAAGTTGTTCTGGTATAATTGTATTCCTAAGTGCAATTGTTTTGACTATAATTGCTTCTAGGTAAGATTGCTACCAGCTTGAAATATCATTTGAGTGGGCTAATCTGAAAGTTGTGAGAAACGCTGGGATACATAATTAAAAGGGTTGCAAATCATTGCTAAGAATTCTGATTTTCATAGGTCTTAAATCAGAAGTTGAATTTGGCAGTTGTATTTTGAAGATAATTGTCCAACACCTCAACTTTAAGGGGATTCCCCTCCCCTTTTTCAACACCTATGTGCATATAATCGTCTTAAATACTTGGCTGTGTTGTGTGCATTTGTTGATTTGATTTAGTAATATTAACAAAAGCGTGCTGAAGTTTACGTTGTTCTGGGTTGCAACTGTTAATAAGTTACGTGGCTAGTTGCATTCCTACTTTCTATGTAGTTTGTCCATTCTGGATATATGCAGACTCTAGATTCATCTCTTATGAATCTGTTAGAATTAGAAAGAAAAACAAAAAAGAGGTGATGGTTAATATATGGTTAATGTATGAAAGTATTCCTACTTTGCGGGGACACACAAGAGATTGAAGGGCAATATTAAGGGGGTTTAAGGGATGAAAATATAATTTAGACTTTGAGAAGCTTTGGAGCCAGTTGGCAAGTGGGAACTGACCCCACTTGCCCCTATCTGGCTCCGTCCTAATGCTCCATTATTATGCGTAAAAATGGCGATGTCTGTGATTTATAGGTAATATTCATGCGTTTATATAATAGATAGGATGCTACAGGGACAGAGCCAAGTAAGGGCAAGTGGGGTCAGTTGCCCCCACTTGCCAATTGACTCCAAAGCTTCTGCAAGTTTATACTTATGATTATCCCTTCAAACTTGTCTTTTTATCTCTTGTTTTCTCCTTCAAAGCAGAATATTTATTTTTGCCTACCTAGAGTCCTAGCTCCGCTGCTGCTAGCAGCTGTAGATGACACATTGACACCTAGTTTAAATTGTTAATAAAGTTAGATTTTACTCTTTTGATGTTGCTGGCATAGTGCATAGCGCCAGAGGTTCAGAATTGCATCTTCTGTCATGAACTATTTATTGTGAAAATTTCATGTGAAAAGCAGTGCAGGAATAAAAACTATCTCCGATTTCTTTGTTATTCATGTGGCTCTGAATTTGGATGGCTAAATTGTTCTCTTTTCTTCTTTTTTGTGTTATTACAGCGGTGGTGGCGGTGGTAGAGGTGGTTATGGTGGAGGTGGGCGTAGAGACAACTACAGAGATGGAGGCTCTGGGCCTGATAGACATCAACATGGGGGAAACCGTTCACGGCCGTACTGAAGGAATGTGTATATGTTTCACTGATAAGCATGTACTGTGAAATCTGAAGCATCTTTGTCAGAGTTGTTCCAAGAGGAGACCAAGAGGTAGGTGGTCTCACATTGTCTAAGCAAACGCCCCCTCCCTTTGCTCCTTCTCCCCTATTACAAGTTGAAGGGAATTTTTTGTTACTTAAGTTTAGGAATAATTTAAGTTACGTGGATATTTTTATAGAGGAATGTGGATAACCTCCAAATTGCTGCTACTATGGTAGGTTGAAATTTACAGGTGAGTGACTGCTCCCTTAATATGTTATAAAGAAGTTAGTGATTGCTTTAATATGTTATTTTAGACCTGAATTTTCTTGTAGTGGGACTTAGAGCACATGGTCACTTGCTTTCCTTTTTGGGTGTCTTATTTTTTGCATGTTTTTCGAAAGTTATCACATTGATGAAGAGAAAATGAAGTAGCTCATCAACTGCATGCTTTGTCGTTGTTGCTTGGTCATTCTACTGGGACCAGGCGATCTGATATGGTTTAGATGCTTTTCTTCTATCAAGAATATTTTGTTTTTTTGAAAGAAGAAACATATTAAAAGGAAAAACAATTTATGAGGAAAGGAAAACAGAAATTGCAGGTGTAGAACTGGTGTGGATCTAACTTGTTGAACTAGTGTACCTATTGAAATTCATATTAAAGTACCATTACACGTCTGAATCAAATTTTGCATCGGTATAAGTCTATGTCGTATGTAAACAAAAGAGGGTAGCAGTAGATAAACCCTGTTGTGGGAATAAATGTGTCGCAGTTTGGTTACCCAATCTCCACCTTGTGACCCGAAACAATTCAGTGGGAATGGTACCTTGCATAACGAACTAAAATAGTAAACTATGAAACATCCTAGAGTGGTCCAGCAAGCTCTATTTATGGGCCAACTTCTGCTGTGCATATGGAGCATATGTAACTGCTTGGAATCGGGCCTTAACATTGGGTGCACCTGAAATGTATGAGCAAAAGTGTGCTTAGAAACATACAGCAGAATGGGATATTTGGTCCTGTATTCTGAACTTGTAAAAGATGGCTTCTGATTTTCGATGATATCTCTTAATTAGGTCTGAACCTTATATTCCTTATTGAACATTTTTAAGTTGAGGCGCCCTAGGTACAATACGTACTTTTAACTTCATTACTTGTAGAGAATGACCTGGTTCCTCGGTTTGATGATATGCAAATGCTCCTAGCCATATGGGACATGGTTGGACTAACCGAAGCTCTTATGCAAATGCTCCTAGCCAATCCGATGGGTGTGGTTAAGGGGTAACCTAGGGGTATGTCAAATATTAAGGTACCCTTTCGGTAATTATTTAATTATTAAAATACCTTTCACTAGTAAAACCTAAACTTATTTCACATTTACTCATTTCAAACTACCGATTTCTATTACTCTTCTTCTTCTCTCCACTTTAAACTACCGATTCCACCATTTCAATTTCATTTTTAGCCGATTAATCATAAACTAAATCATCGTGTAATTGTAAACCAATTAATCGTCGTTATTATAATCTAAAAATGGTTCGATCAAAGCAAACAAATCGTCAACCTCCTAATACACAGTGAACGAATTTTGCCCAAAGAATAAGAGATCGAGAGATAGTTGAAGAACAATACAAAGAACACGAAGAACGCGAAGAGGTTGAAGAAATAATTAAGTAAGGATAGATTAACCATTATAGAAAATAGATGGATAAATGATGCATTAAGATTACTTCGAAATGATCTTATTTTATTTTATTAGTCGTCCCTAATAAATTTTTGGTAACCCTTAAAAACGCCAGATCAATTAAGTATTGTTGCGTCGATATAAAAGTGCGTGCAGCATAGTTGTAGGAATAAATTAAATTCCTGCGGCAACAATTTTCTATGATTAATTTCTGCCTGTGGTGGTGGTAGTCCAATTTTGCAACGATGTTCTGACCGTGGTTTAATTTGCAATATGATCCAAAACAAACTCTATTGAATGTCTCTAAATCTGTCTAACGACCCAATTTTTGAAAATAAATAAATTGGATATCAATTTTTTTTTATGCTTCCGTTGATTCTAAATATGCAGGTTAATCCATAATTTGCTATTATAACTAAATCTCCTTTGTGTGTTACACTCTGCACCGTAATTGGATTTCTGCATTTTTGACCTGAGTTTGCCAATTAGTCCAAAATCTATTTCCAGTGGTAACATTTTATACCAAATAGCGAAACCAACATTTCGCAAAGCAAAAAGCCAAAAATTTCGCATAAACACATTAAGAATTTATATCAAAACAGTATGATTACAGTGCAAAAGCACCAAGATGAGACTCAGTTGTGAATACAATGCCCGTTAATGAGTAGATATTTACAAGTGGCATTACCACTTCTGGTAAACCAAAATATGTAGACTGTATTTGGTTATTGAAGGCTTTTTGCCAACAGTAAAACATTTGAAACACCCTGGAGACTGGAGAGGTTAAGCGAGCTCTATTTCTGAGGGGGCAACCCGAAGAAAATTCAAACTCCTCTCATATTGTGCAAGGCATGCATAAGAATCTTGCGGATTCAATGTCCAATGGCACTCATCTATGCACTTGACTCTGTTGTACGCCATATGGAGCATATGCCACTGCTTCTGGCCCATACTGAAATTGGGCATCAACATTGGGTTGCACCTGAAATGTATGAAACAACTTTGTTGATAGCAGAACATTTAGTACATATCATAACTGATCTTAGGCTTGGAGGGTTAGGATGGGAAGTATGGAACATGTCTGAAAGCATCTTCCACTAAGGAAGGATTTGTCTGTTCCCAGAGATCAGTCATTACTTCCCCGGAAGTTAAAGTTGGGGAATATTAGGAGACATCACAAGTTGATAGGTGCAAAAACATTGAGACGCGCACGCATACGTACCCGTCTAAAAAGTTAACCTAATATCTAGGCAATAACTACAATTCTATGAGTATAGTTAATAGAAGACCATTAATGGCATTAACACTTTTGCCAAGCTCCTCCATAACTTATAAACAAAAATAAAAGGGGTTCATAATGATAAATGACTCACACGAGCTATGAACTTGAAACATGAAAGTAAGCACATACCATCTGATGCATGTTATAAGGATCGATATATGAAGGTCCAACTCCCACATATCCCATCTGAGGATTTCCGTAGCTTCCAGCATATACATGACCTGAAATGATTCAAATTAAGTATAATTTGTTCTCGACAGTTCGAATAAAAGTAAACGAACACATTCCCCCTATCTCAATTTGTCAAAGTTTGCGAAACTCTAAACTGAACAAGTATTAGTTCAAACTTCAGAGCATCTAATACCTGGGTTTGGAGCAACGATCACAGAAGCATTAGCTGCATTTGCTGCTTGAGCTCTCTTCTCTGTATCAGCAAGCTCCGAACGTAATTTTTCAAACGCTTGAGTCAATTCATTCATGTTTTTGTCCAATAGTTGCTTATGTTCCAGGTTTTCAGCATGCGCCTTTTTCTCGAATTCAATAGCAGCCCTACCCATGTTCCAACAGACCAAATTAGTCAATCAAAACACTCAATCAAACAATACGATTAGCATCGACACTGTATCATAATCAAATAAACTTAACAATAACAAGAATTCGCTCCAAGATCAGGTGTGCTAACACAGGGCCGGAGCAAAGTAATGGAAAATGGGGGCATTTGTCCCTCGCCAACCAGCTCTCAAAAGCTATCTATGCATATTTTTCCACAAACTCCCTTTCATTCAAATGGGGGCAGTTGCCCTCAATAAACTGTCAAAAAAATATTATACCTTCCCTTTTGGACCTCAATGCGCATAGCATCAATGTCTGACTCAATTGATTTAGCTTCTTCCCGTTCTTGACGAACCCGAATGAGATCACCATTGATAGTCTGCAGTTTGGAAGTTAACTCCAATTTGTTGGCATTCAATTTCTGTATATCAACCTTAGCTTGAGCTAACTCAGCACTAAATTTCCCAATTGTTGAAACTTCTGATTCTAATTTCAATGACTGTTGATATAATTCTCTGATTTCGATATCTCTATCTGCTTTCACTTGAGAAGCAACTGTAGAAATGTGACGGATTTCTTCATTAGATGCTGACAGTTCTTGTTTAAGTGCTACATGTGTAGCTTCTAATCTTTGATTGTCTAATAATAGGTTTTGCATTTCACGGTGTTGGTGGTGTAATTGTTCTTCAATTAGGGCTTGATGAGGGTGAAAATCTTGGTGGTGGTGGTGGTGGTGGTGGTGGTGGTGAGGGTTATCGAGTGGATGAAGAGGGATTTGTGATGATCTTCCTCCTCCTAATTGCATCTCTCTCAGATGAATTCTACTTCTTCCTTCCATTTCTCTCTCAATTTCTTCTTCCTCTTCTATTCTCTGTAATCAAACCCCACTAACTATTACCCCTACGCTAGGCGGATCGGGTGGATGGTGAAGTTTAAATGTCCCATCTGCGTCCAATCCGCCAACAAGCGGATTGGTGTCCACCGGTTAAAATGCGGATCAAATAATGAACACCTAACGGATTCAGGTGGGTTTGCTCAGCTCCAGGTTGTAGAAGCATCCCGATGAAAGTTCTATGGAAATAAGGGAGAAGAAATGCACGGGATCATAAGTTAAATGTTGGCAACTGAGGATCGGTAAATCTAGCAGGAGGATGATCTCGTAAAATTGCAGCGGTGCCTATGTCAGGTCCCAAGCTAGGGACCTTTCTAAGAGTTAATGGTACAGCACAATGAGTATGATAGTCACCCCCAAACTTTGAGTTTTCAGTGTCTCTAGATAGACTAATAACAATTTCCCTTATTTCCGGATCGTCAGATTCTCGAAAATAGTCAACTGCTTCTTCTAAATTACAATCCGGTGGTGCAAAGCCTAACAAAGTACGCACCTCATCAATAACCCTATCATTATCGCCATTAAATCTATAGTTGGTTAGGCATTTTTATAATGGATCTTCTAATGGGTTGGGCCTAAGCTCCATCTCACTAGACGGTTTGGATTCCTCTTCTGATGGGCCTAACTCACTACTTATCAGGGTATCTGGTGGGTCATGCTTAAAGTCCAACTCATGAAAATCTAATCCAAAGTGGTCTTGACATTTCTCTAATGGGTCTTCTATCAAAGTTTTTGGTAATGTCTCCTGAACTAAGGTCTCTATCATGTTGACAGTTTCTAAGCTGGGGTCCTTCCTAGTAGGTGCTAACAACCTTGGATAAGGGGCTCTAGGCATAAAATCAGTGGCCCGAGGGATTTCCTCAGTCTCTTCGGCTATTGGGTCAGGGATGCTAGACACGGCCCTTTCTAGACTATGGATTCTCTGTTCAAACTTTTCCTCAATGCTGGGCTGAGTTGGACCAACCGAATTCGTATAACTGAAGCCTGGAGGACCTTTAGCATTACTAAACTGACCTTGAGCCTGGCCTTTCGACCAGGAAAGGTTCGGGTGGTCAATCAGGCCAAGGTTATAAGATTCCGAATATGGGTCGAACTTTCTATGGTTATCAAAGCTAGTGTTATTATAAGGAGCAAAAGCCTGCTCTTCGAATGGGTTGGGCTCTAGACTACTAGCTTGATTCATTTCGAACAGTTCTATCCTTCTAGATAAGGATTCTAATGGGTTTGAATTTCTATTGATCTCCCACTGTTGGGTTTTCTCGGCAATGTCACTCAGAAATTGCATCGCCTCAGCAGGAGTCTTACTGTCGACTTCTCCGATCGACAAGGACTCAACCAAGGTTACAGTCGCATAATCCAAACCCTCATAGAGAATCTGAACTAGACTTAACTCATCTATACCGTGGTCTGGGCATTGGGACACTAAATCGTTGAACCTTTCTACATAAATATACAGAGACTCTCCCTCTTGTTGAGAAAACGTGAAAATTTTCTGCCTAATTGAGGATATTCTGTTCTTAGGGAAGAATTTCTGGATAAAAGATGAAGTAAGTTGGGCATAGGTCTCAATCGACTGAGGGGCCAAGATATACCACCATGACTTGGCTCTATCTCTTAGTGAAAAGGGAAATAGTCTAAGTTTAATAGACTCGTCATTCAAGTCTCTAATCCTGATTGTGCTACATATTTCCTCGAACTCCCTAACATGAAAATAGGGATTCTCGTTCTCTTTTCCTAAGAATAATGGAAGCATCTGGATGATTTTGGGTTTCAGTTCGTAGCTCGCTTCAGTAGCGGCTAACTTGATGCAAGATGGACGTAAGGTCCTGGTTGGATTCCACAAATCCTTCAGAGTTGTCATTGCTGACACGGTCTCGGGAGTGACTAGTTCACTCTCAGTTGGCTTCTCAAGGTTAAGATGAACTACAAGTTCTACCTTGAGGGTCTCTATCCCAAGTTCGCCTTAAGGGCGTTCTTGGTATGCAAAAATTAAATCCTACCAAGAAATTAATCAAACACAATCGTGCCCTGACTCAACCAAATCAAACCTACATCTAGCAAACAACAAGCATGATGGTTCCACTTAGATTGTCTCTAGACCAGCTTCTATTCTTTCAGAAGGCAACTGGTTACAATTTTAGCGAATCTCTCCGAACAATCCGAGTTAAATCAAGTTGAAGAGAAACAGGAGAAGCTCAATGGAGCTTTGATACCCCTGTCTCTTTGGCAACGCTTCCCTGGGTTACAGGGCGGCTCTAATCAACTTTAATCTAATCTTCCTGCTTTTTGAGTTAGGCTAATAAGGTAACCAATACAGTCCTTCCAACCGATTTTCCTATAAGCTCGTTACCTTATCGGTCTCTTTCTAGTCAAGATTTTAGGCTTAGGTTCGCGTAGGTTTCGTTTTCCTAAGGCGGGCAAGAAGGAGACGGTGATGAAATCCGAAACCTTATCTTGTATGGCCAGGCCTTGCCCTTTACTATGCAAAAATTAAGTTCCGTATTCAGTCCTCAACATATATGCATACAAAGGCGTCCAGAAAACCCACTGACAGGAGATTCATGGGTTGGTCGAAGCTTACCTCCCGTACTAGACGGGCGATGAACCGTTGAAGTCGACTCGGGCCACTAATATCCTTTTTAATAGTGTGCGAACCCGAGGGGCCGAGACAATATTGTAATTGTCGTCCGTCCCTGCACACAGTTTGATATTTAAAATTACCCTTCCGTAGGGTTTAAAAATAATAAAATGTCCAAAGTCCCAAAAATAATGTCCAAAAGTGTCCGAAAATAAAAGAAAATTACAGAAATAATAAAACCCTAATACAATTTTCTAAACTAATTAAAAATAATTAAAATAAACTAAAAATCTAATTAAAAATAAAAATAAAATAAAATCTTCGATCTTCTTTTTCGTTCTTTAAGCTTTTCCCTTTAACTCCAAGTCTTTAGCTTTAATTCCAAAACTTTGGCGTACTTTCTTTTCGATCCAAAATCCAACCTGTAGCCACAAGAGAAATACCAAAAGAAGCGTAAAATAGAACAAATTAAAATACTAAAACTAAAAATAAAAACCTAAAAAGAAATCTAAAACCCTAAACCTAAAAACAAGTCCGCGTCGGCGGCGCCAAAAATTGATGTTATTTTAATATAATGGTAAAAAGAGGTTCGATTCTCGAACTTGTGAAGGTAATGATTTTAGAAAATATAGGACTTAATATAAACTAATAAAAATCAGGAAAATAAACTAGATATGATTTTTAGAAAATATGGAGAAAACCAGGAATCAAGATTCAGTTATTTCTAACAATTTATGTGATTAATCGGGTAATTCTTTTAAATAAATTAAGCTCAAATATTGCCAAAAATAGGTTTTATGCAAACAAGTAGAGGTAAATCATAAGCATGGGACATCAGAGGTCATTAACCCAGCATGACCCATCAAACAAAAACACCACTACTGAATGAAAACTGTTTTTCTATTACGAAACTATGCAATTTTAACAAGTAAAGAATTATAATTAATTAATTAAAAATAGACTTACCACATAAAATTGAGAGAAAAACCTCCTCCATCATCCCAGTAAATAGACTTAGCTCATGGTGAAGAAAACTTGCTCAAAAGATCTTTTCATTGATCAAAATATCGATTACAAGGTTGAATAACGCTGTAACAGCTGAACAGACGCGTTTATAAGTGTTACAGAACAAGGTTCAGCCGTGGCAAAAGGCTAAGACAAAGAAAAGGGGGAAAGAAATTTGAAATTTAAGGCAACAGAACAGCAACACTTATTAGTGTTGCTATGTCTTCTTCTTCGGCAGCGATGGGATGAAGAACACGGTCGCCGGTGACAGCAGCAGTGGCCGGATCGTGGGTAATTCCGGCAAAAATTCCGGCGACTCCGAAACTTCAATTCTAACCTATTCTCCCCCTTCTTCTTGGATTCTCTTGGTATATATAGATTCTAGGGAGCCTTGTGAGTCTTCTAAACCTAATAGAACTCTTTAAAACACATCCAAATCCTCCCAAATCCGAATCAAAGTATAACTCCCTTTTTCCGGCGAAACTCGGATTTGGGGCTATTTTTCCGGCGTAAACCTCTAATTCTTCACGTGTTTAATCTTGTATGGACCTCTAGTATATTGTGTATCAATTTGGGAGCAAAATATTCCAAAAATTTCATGAATCAAAGTGTACAGTTGCATTCCGTCCGATCCCGTGACTGGCTTGACTTGGTCAACTCGGGTTGACCGATTTGACTCGGGTTTGACCCGATTTTGACCGAGTTGACTCGAGGGTACCCCTTATCCACTTCTAGGGTGCCAAATAACACTTGTCCTTGGGTGCCTTTATCACTTTTTAAGCCAATTTTTCCACAAATCTTTATTCTTCAAATGTACCTACAAAAGCATAAAAACGCGTAAAATTTGCAAAATCGAATACTAACTTAATAGAAACTAAGGTGCAAACTAGACACTAAAATGTGTCTATCAAATGTCACGGGGTCGGTCCTTCGTCTCGACTTTACTCCGTGCAGCACTTGACTAGAATTCCGTTACTAGGCAAGTCAGCCTCCCAAACAAAGTTTAACACAACTTTGTGTAACTACTCACGATCAAAACTCACAAGAAACTCAAGAACGCTCAAGAACAAGAGAGAACAAGAGATAATGATTGAATGAGAGAATTAAATGTGTATTGCTCTCTTACTTGGATTGTTGGATTATTGGATTATTGGATGATTACAAATGAGAATGGCATCCCTATTTAAACTAGTTGGGAACCAAGAATGTTGTAGAACTTTATCTAAGATCTATACAAGTGTATGGCTAGGATCTACTTCTAGATTATTCCACTCTTATCCACAAGTATCTACACTATTCTAGAATGTTCTAAGAAAAAGACAAATGAGAGAAGATTCTAGAATGGGAGGCTAGCCAATTAGCCAAAAGGGCTAGCCAAGGTGGTGCACAAGGGTGAGTTAGCCATGTGTTGAGCCATTTGGTGCACCCTTGTGACATTCTCCCCCACCCGAATTCACAGACGTCCTCGTCGTGTTGTACCTGTCGATGAGATCTTTGTGTTGCCAAAGTAAGTCTTCATGTTCCCAACTGGCTTCGCTCTTTGGTTGATCCTTCTATCGGACAAGATATTCCTTATAAATTCGCCCTCATCTTGAGACTCGTCTGTGTGATTTTATGTTTGAAGCCTGCTTGTCTAGAGAGGTGATCATATTGAATGGGGCTCTCTTGGTAACTCCTCTAGACTCGTCGTCTTGATCCGCATAATATGGCTTCAAGCAGCTGACATGAAAGACGGGATGGATCTTCATGTGGCTAGTTAGCTCCAATCTATAGGACGCCTTCCCGACTTTCTTGACGATGCGAAATGGTCCCTCGCACCGTCGAATGATTCCCTTGTGTACCTTTCGAAAAGCTTTGAACTGTTGCGGGTTCAACTTCAGCATGACTAAGTCATCTTCTTCGAAAGATACGGGTCTCCTTTTCTCGTCCGCCCATTTCTTCATTCGCCTGAGAGGCTTTCTCCAAGTATGCTTTTGCCAAGTCGTGCTTCTCATGCAACTCCTTAGTGAATTGAAAAGCGGCATACCACTTTCCTCTGTATCCTCCAGTGAATGTGTGTGGCATTAGAGGTTGTTGGCCTGTGGCCAACTCCAATGGACTATGGCCACATGGGGCCATGGTGGGCGGCTTTGCTCCAGGTTCCAACTCGATCTGATGATCCACCTCTCTCTTAGGTGGTAGTTGCTTGGGCAACTCGGTTGGCATCCCGTCCTGGTACTCTTGCAAAGCCTTTTGCATCTCCAACGGAACGACCTCGACTTGTTCTTCGCTTTCCTCAATGATGGCTGCTACAAGGTGGGTTCTCCCTTCTGAACACCCCTCTTTAGTTGTAGAGCCGATAGTGCACTCGAGCAAGTCTCCTTGGTCCGGGTGGCTGGAATCACACATGGAGACTTCTCGTCACTGATGCTGACTAGGGCTGCACAGGAACCGACCGGAACCGAAGAACCGGACCGGAACCGACGAAACCGTACTCCAAAAGAACCGAACCGAGGGTACAAGGTACAGGGTACGGGTACAAAAAATGGGAACCGAGTACAACCGGGTACAAGGTACAGCTACTACCCCTGTACATGTACCCTGTACCCTGTACCTGTACCTCCCCATGATCTTTTACAAAGTTGGTTACTAAAACCTATTGTTCTTGATCTTTTATATGATTATATACTAGATGATAACTCTAATGTTGAGGAAGGTAATGTGATTTTTTTTTTTTTTTTTTTCTTTATTAGTTATCAATTCAATCTTTAACATAATATTCATTTCTTAATGGATGTTGCAGAGTTATTGTGTCCTATGCCAGCGCTAGAATCTTTTGATCCTTGAAGTTCATTAGATTCATTTTATCGAAATCTTTACTTTCTTGAATCTCATTATGAAACCCTTAAAACCTTTACATTCTAACTCTATATTGGTTATTCTTCTTTTTTGTGTTTATTTGATGGAAGTTAATATTGTATACATTTCGTAATGAGCTTGGAATGATAGCAACACTTAAACATTCTATCTCTTTTACTTCAACAATTTATATTTATATTTAAATTATAGATGAAAAAAAAAAAAAACAGGGTACAGGGTACGTACCCGGAACCGAACCCAGGGTACAGGGTACAAGGCAGGAACCGAACCCAGGGTACGGGGTACAGGGTACAAGTACAAAATTTGAGAACCGACCATGGGGAGGTACAGGTACAGGGTCCTACCAAGAACCGAACCGAACCGACCTTTGTGCACCTCCAATGCTGACTACGCCGAGGCAAGGCACCACGACAACTTTGGCACGATCCAAGAAATCAATTCCGAGAATAACTTTGAAATCGTCAATCTTTACCACCATAAAGTCGGTAATTCCCTTCCACGCGCCAACCTTCATTTCGACCCCCTTGGTCGCTCCGTGAACAGGTATGGCTTCTGAATTTACCGCCTTGATGGTGCTTGAATCGGCTTCAACCTTCAACTTCAATCTTTCGGCGTCTCCTTTAGAGATGAAGTCGTGTGTTGCGCCAGAATCGACCATTGCCTTGGTCTTCTGCTCGTTTAGACTTATGTCCACATACATAAGTCCTTTGTTCTCCTTTGGTGCTGGACGTTTTTCCTTGGGCTGGCTCTTGATGGCGCTCAACCGAACGTCTCCTAGGTGTGAGTCTTCGGTTCTCTCTTCATGCTCCGTAATCAAAGAGTTGAGAAAGTTCTTTTTGGGACAACTGTGGAAAAGATGGTCACCTTGGCAAATGAAGCATTTCTTCACACGGTTATCTTGCCTTCCTTTCCACCCGTTGTTTGGCTTGGACCCTTCGCGGCTAGTTTGTGGCTTGTCGCGGTAGTACCTGTCTTCCCCACCCATTCCTTGTGGTAATGGCTTGGATGGCTTGTTCTTGGCAAGTTGATCAGATTTGCTAGAAAAGTCATCAAGTTTCTCGACAGTGCTTAATGCGGTGGACAAGTTAGTAATACCTCTTCGTTGAAGTTCCATAGAAGCCCAACGAGGTAGGCCACGATTGAAGTGGTAGAAGCGGTCCCCGTCTGCCATTGTTAATATGTCTAACATGAGGGAATTAAATTGTTTGACATATTCGGAAATGGTACCTGGTGTGATTTGGGATTACCCAATATAAATAACCGCAATCGCACGGCGTCTAACTAGTAGACAACGGCAAGTACGGGTCGAACCCACAGAGAGCTGGGAAATACTGCAATTAATATCTCTAATAAACTAACCAAGAGGAATATTTTTGTGATTTTTATATTAATAAATAAAATAATAAACTAACTAAACTAATAAAATGTGACCGAGTAGAGAGAGTCGGTAACCAGGGTTTT
>JAJJMC010033089.1:0-91766 GCA_023531435.1 Papaver californicum | reverse complement strand
AATATAAATTAGGCGATAAAAATGTATAAATAAAGCGCCTATCAAATTGATGTAATTTTTAATAGTGGTAAAAAGAGGTTCGATTCTCGAACTTGCGAAGGTAATGATTTTAGAAAATATTAGACTTAATCTAATTAAATAAAAATCAGGAAAATAAACTAGAGATGATTTTTAGAAAATATGGGGAAAACCAGGAATCAAGAATCAGTTATTTCTAACAATTTATGTGATTAATCGGGTAATTCTTTTAAATAAATTAAGCTCAAATATTGCCAAAATAGGTTTTATGCAAACAAGTAGAGGTAAATCATAAGCATAGGACATCAGAGGTTGTCAACCCAGCATGACCCATCAAACAAAAACACCACTACTGAATGAAACCGTTTTTCTATT
Source organism: Papaver californicum (assembly GCA_023531435.1). Classification (NCBI taxonomy): domain Eukaryota; kingdom Viridiplantae; phylum Streptophyta; class Magnoliopsida; order Ranunculales; family Papaveraceae; genus Papaver; species Papaver californicum. The sequence continues at coordinate 91,373 of JAJJMC010033089.1, read as the reverse complement.
TCGAAACTATGCAATTTTAACAAGTAAAGAATTATAATTAATTAATTAAAAATAGACTTACCACATAAAATTGAGAGAAAAACCTCCTCCATCATCCCAGTAAATATACTTAGCTCATGGTGGAGAAAACTTGCTCAAAAGATCTCTTCATTGCTCAAAATATTGATTACAAGGTGAAATAATGGTGTAACAGCTGAACAGATACGTATATAATCGTTACAGAAGATGGTTCAGCCGTTACAAAAGAAAATGAGCAACAGGAAAGAAACAGTTGAAGCAGCTCAATATGAACGACAGTTCCAGCGTTAGTGAACGACAGTTCGCTGGAGCTGTTTGTTCTTCACCTCCTTCTTCCCTGTACGCAGCAGCAGAAAAGAAAGTTTTCTGTTCACTATTCCAGCGATTCTCCCCCCTGATTTTCTTGGCTTATCTTGCTATTTATAGATGAAACAAACCCTAGGGAGAGTTCTAATTCGATTAGAACTCTCAAAACTTATCCAAACAACTTGTAAATCCGAGATGAACTCAAACAACATCGGATTTGCTTTTCCGATTTGTTTCCACGATTTCCGGCCAATATTTAGCTCTTAGATGTGCTGTTTTGCCGTGTATGAGATGTTTGAATCATTCTAGTATCTCTTAGAGGCTTCTTTGTTCGATCAAACTCTTTAAAATCTTCACAGCAGAATTTGGTTACGTAACCATCATTCTTCCCGCCAAATTCGAATTTTAAACCAAAAAAGGGTTGCCTCAATCCAATATGCGGGTGCCTTAATCCATTTTCCCGGGTGCCTTTATCACTTTTTGAGCCAATTTTTCCACAAATCTTTATTCTTCTAATGTACCTACAAAAGCATAAAAACACGTAATATTTGCAAAATCGAATACTAACTTAATAGAAACTAAGGTGCAATTTAGACACTAAAATGTGTCTATCAGTACCTGAATACTTCAAGTTTTGAAGTTTGTCCCGAGCTTTATGCTCAACGTTCTCCGGATAGAACATGGCTTTGATCTCCCTTTTGAACTCCGCCCAAGTAGTGATGGTGCAGACTCCTCTCTCGATTTCTGCATATTTTCTTCTCCACCATAATAATCCATCTTCTATCAGGTACATGGTCGCCATGTCGACCCGTTCTTGCTCGTCATCAAGGCCCGTGGCCCTGAAGTATCTTTCCATGTTCCATAGAAAGTTTTCCAACTCCTTAGCATCCCTTGTGCCGGAGTATTCCTTTGGTTCTGGCACCCTCACTCTAGATGGTCCACGAACCGCTCCTCCTCGAATCAGGGTCTTTAACTCATCGATTTGAGCTTGCAGCATCCTCACATGAGCATTTACCTCTTGATTATGTGAACCCATCTCGTTCCGATACGTCTCAAAAGAGACCTCCATCGATTTCTCCAAATCGTATTGTTGCTCCATGGATTCCCCTAAATCCAGGTTCAACTTTTCTACCTTTTCTTCCAGTGATCCAACACGAGATTCTAAACGGGGGCCCACTGACTTATCCCGTTGTTGTTTCTTTTTATTCTCAACCTTTTCATTATTGTTAGTGATAACAACATTTGCATCATTTGAAGACATGGTGAGAGATCTTACCGAGAGTAGTATGAACGTAGCTCTGATACCAGTTGTCACGGGGTCGGTCCTTCGCCTCGACTTTACTCCGTGCGGCACTTGACTAGAATTCCGTTACTAGGCAAGTCAGCCTCCCAAACAAAGTTTAACACAACTTTGTGTAACTACTCAAGATCAAAACTCACAAGAAACTCAAGAACGCTCAAGAACACTCAAGAACAAGAGAGAATGATTGAATGAGAGAATTAAATGTGTATTGCTCTCTTACTTGGATTGTTGGATTATTGGATTATTGGATGATTACAAATGAGAATGGCATCCCTATTTAAACTAGTTGGGAACCAAGAATGTTGTAGAACTTTATCTAAGATCTATACAAGTGTATGGCTAGGATCTACTTCTAGATTATTCCACTCTTATCCACAAGTATCTACACTATTCTAGAATGTTCTAAGAAAAAGACAAATGAGAGAAGATTCTAGAATGGGAGGCTAGCCATTTAGCCAAAAGGGCTAGCCAAGGTAGTGCACAAGGGTGAGTTAGCCATGTGTTGAGCCATTTGGTGCACCCTTGTGACATAAAGCTTTGCACATTGATCAAGATATTTATCACAAAAACATGAGATGAAGATACGTGGAAAGCAAAGAGGAAAATAAACGGTCGAGTTTAAAAGAGGAGATAAGTTATTAATGCAATTGTTAAAGGACAGAAGAGGAATAGAGGAGTCAGGACGAGGTGAGGCCTAGAATTGGATTCTGGCAAGGATAATCTGGTTTGGAGGAGAACAAAAATTATCGGGAAAACTAAGACGAAGATCAGACCTCGAAACTTAGGAAACTGAGACAACAAGTTATGATACATCCATATAACACTATAACTACGTTGTAGCAACATTTTAACTATAAATTTAGGGTTAAACTACTAAACAGGGGATATCTTTTTTTTTTAAGCTTACATAGGGGCTTACACAATGATAGAGAGGTTTCCCATGTAAAGATAAGATAGAGACATTAGGTATGAATTTCAAAAATCCTTATCCATTATATTTTTATAATAGTTAAACTACCCCTGTTAGTTAATATTAATAAAACTACTTAACTAATAGATTAGGCTGATAATAATTAATCTAAAATAACCTTATACTTAATCAAATCAAATTAAAAATTTCTTCTTTTTGGTTTGATGTGAAGAAAAAGTAGAAGAAATGAAAGATAATTTTTTTGGATTTTTTTAAAAACCCTAGATTTTGATTCACTCAACCAGAGTAGTCAGGTATACCTCTAACTTAAACTCTTGGTCTTTTTATGGCTCAAATTTGATGGAATTATGTAAATAAGTATGATTTTTTTTGTGATTCAGGGAACATTACGGTTGGGTTTTCTTGTCGAACCAAATCGTAGACGACATTTACAGTTAGGTGTCCATCCTAACAAAACAGTAACCGTACTTTCATGGAGGAAAACCAAATCGTAACAGTTTTACGGTTGGGTTTTCAGCATCGTACCCAACCGTAACAAACAATTATGGTTAGGTGTTCATCCTAATCTAACCGTAATCATATTTTCATGGCGTAACAATCAATCGTAACAGTTTTACGGTTGAGTTTTAGCATAGAACCCAACCGTAACTAATCTTCAACTCCAAGCTCTAGCTTCTTGTTCTCCTTGTTGTTCAAGTGTAAAAATGTGTCTTCTTAATGTCTTGGATGTCTCCTTATATAATATCCACGAAATCTAGGTTTTGAATCCTTCTGGGACTATGTTTTTCATGTTTTAGAAGCCTATACACGTGCCAAAAACTACCCCAGTTACGGTTGGGTTCGGCCCAATAAACCCAACCGAAATCCTGACACAAAAATCTCACCCAACATCCCCAGATATACGGTTGGGTCCGAGTCCAAGAAACCCAACCTAATTATTCCTGGATACTTTTTTATATTTCACCGTTTTGATCATAACTCCCTCATACGATGTCCGATTGACCTCATTCTTTTTGGGTTAGCTTCGTATTTCAACTCTATACAAGACAGAAATGGAAAAATCTTTATATCTCTTGTTTGAAGATTTATATCTTACAAGAAAGAAAAAACATGTAAATCTTCTATCTTATTTCATTGAGTGCAAAATAGTTTACGGTTGGGTTCAGAATCGTACCCAACCGTAAAATATCATCTTCATCTCCTTCCTTCTGATTTACGGTTGGGTATTTTAATAACCCAAACGTAAAATTTAAAAAAAACCGGTTAGGTTGGGTTCGAATCGAACCCAACAGTAAGTTCTTGAGAGCATATATTTACGGTTGGGATTCCAATCGAACCCAACCGTAAATGTTTCTGGAAACCTAATTTTTGGACTTGAAATCAATCGTATGTTCTTCAATTTCTTGATGAGTTCGGTTTTCTTCGTTTGATTGATTTTGATTCAAATCACTGCTACCTTCTATACCTTTAGTAGAATTTGTCATCTTTATTATAGTGTTTGATTGACGATTATAAATTTTCAAATCGAGGATTAATCGAAGACGATGAATTTGATGGAGAAGAATATATGTAGAAGGAGAGTTGAAGAGAAGAAGATTTACGGTTGGGAAGAAGAAGAATTTTTTGTTTAGGTTTTAATAGGTTTTTTGTTTAGGTTATGTCGGAGAAAATTAACTTAAAAATGATTTACTGGTCTTGGTAGGAATGGATCTTAGGACCAATGGGTTACTAGCTCATTTTCACTTTTTTGTGAATGAAGAACCTTTTCCCGCATTGGAGAGACTAGAGATGAGTTCTCCCTTTATTACCATAAAAAATGCAACTAAGGGAGGGCCCTTAGGGTTTAGAAGCTTTTTTGGTTGGGGGAGGACTAAGGCAATGAGCTAGTTGGTGCACACATACCTTTCACACATGTGCGGTGCTTTGCACCTAAGCACGCACACTTGCGAGCTTGCGGTGCTGCGGGATTGAGTATGATTGCGGGATTAAAATTATTTCAGTAAATTTTGTTTTAAATGTGGGGGCGTCTGACCCGGCGAAAATAACTCTTGTCATAATAGAAATATTTTGGGGCCGTTTTTTGACCATTTTATAATTAAATTTTGCATTTAATTTCTGGATTAAATTCAAAATTTATTCTCATTCATTACGCCACTAATTACACTCTCTTCTTCTACCGATAAAAGAAAAAGATTTTTTCCATTAGAACTTACTCCAGAACAGACTACTATTCCTAATTCTTTTCCCCTCTTCTTGCTTTGTTTTGCGCAACATTGCTTGTTTATTTCCCTCCCTATCAATTGTTGTTAAGTTCTAGAGGGTGATTTGTATTGTGCTAATTCAAATCATAACGGACAGTTCTATCCTGGACACATCTTCTCTTTTGAGGTATAACATCTCTCATTATTGAGGAGTACCCGAGAACTATTGTGTTAAGGACAATCTACTGAGCAGGTGGCTCTGTCCTTGTGTGTGCATCAACATCAGAGTGTAGTGATTTCTCTAACGTTAACAGTTTTCTCATGTTTAGTGTTTTCTATTGTTGTAACAAGTTATAGAGTAAAGGGTAATATAGGTATTTGCTATTATCATAGGGTATCCCTTATCCAATATTTAAGTTACCCTGAAACCTAAAAAAGCCCCACTATCAGTGTGTAAGCCCCTATATAAGGCTTTTTTTTGTGAAAAAATATTGAGTAGAGAGACTTGTAGTATTTTTGAGCTTAAGAGTGACGGTTTATCCCTAGATATTTTGTATTCCTTTACCTTAATAAAGATCATCCCATGAACATAGGTATTAACACGAACCACTGAAACTTTTTATATTATTTTACATGTTTAATACTTGTATCACTTTTATTTATTGCTTACAAAAGTTTTTTTTTTTTTTTTTTTTTTGATATTCATGGTTTGAGATGTAATATCAAAAATGACTACTAAATTTTGACACCGAAAATAGGGATGAAATCAACTTTTTAAATACCTTGTGAAATATCTCTTACACCACAGACAAGACCCTGGAACTCCAAAGCATTTATGATCCTTGTCGAGAAGTTTGGAAAGATACCATGTGCTAAAGAAGTTTCAGATTATGTACTTAGAAGTTTAAAGTAGTACTTTAGATACTTATCTTTCTTTAAACAGAGTTTTCTTTTTTCAAAAGAACCGTTGTATTCCATTTAAGGTCATTGCTAAATTTCCAGAACTTAATTCGCCAATAAAATGTCTAGAGTGGTAAGATTTTTTTAATTGAAAGGTTTTTATTTGTTCACAAAATGTTTTAATCACAAAAGCATCTTCCTTTTATTAAGCCACATACTGAAAAACTTTGAAGTGTTTGTAACTGAAAAACTTTTTTCGGGAAATCTCCATACAAGGTGCACGAACTTAGATGCAATGATGTTAAGTTACAAAAGTCTCCAAATAATTCTGGGACCTCAGCAGAGATATTATTCTTGTCGAGATGAAGTTTGCTTAATGATTGAAGTTTTGAAAGAAGAGGCCCTGAAATATCATAACAAACTTAACACTTGCAATTTAGGGAGGGAAGAAGATAAGCTGCGACTCCACTTGTTCAGATATTTTTTTATACCATCTAACATAAGTTCAACCACTCCTGTTAAATTGCGAATAAGTGTTTCGAGATCTGGATCCCTGAGTATCAAATAACTGTTCCCAGATAAATCGAGTGTAACCAACTTAGTCATCTGTGATATATCAATAGGCTTGGAAAAGCCTGAGTTTGACAGATTAAGGTATCTCATGTTCCAAAGTCGATTCTTCCCTAAAAGTGTCCAACAAGTAACTAAATCAACTCACATTTGTTTTTCTGCAGTTAGAGAGGAGCTCCCAAATATTTTTTCTGTAAGACCATTCTTCTAATTTGCAAGATATTGAATATACCATTCTTAACATTATTAAGAACATGAGTACTAAAAACAATAACAAATTTCTCAAACTTCACAGCTTGTCTAGAGTATTTATTGAACTGATAAATCAAGTAGCATCTCTAGTTCTATCTTTAATAAAAATCAAACAATCATTAAAAAAGAATAAATGAAAAATAGAAGGACAGTATTTAGTAGTTTTAGAGCCATTAATGAGGTCCTTGTGCTCAGCAAAATTCATTCCTCTAGAGAGAGATTCCGTACAGAGTATAAACAAGTATGAGATAGGCATCTTCCTTTCTCAAGCCTCTTTCAGAAATATACACATTACCAGAGGATCCATTCAACAAATAAAGGTAGACACAGTTCCAATACATTGTTTAATCATCTTACACCATGATTCAGAAAATTCAAGTTTTTTCAGGTTTGTAACAAGGACCATTTAATCCTATCAAATGCTTTAGACATATCTAGTTTAATAGTAACACATCAATCTTTAGCTTTAGATTTATTCATAGAATAAATTAATTAATGAGCAATAACTATGTTATCATGAATAAGTCTAACAGACATGAAAAAAGTTTGTGAGGGAGAGATGATTTTATGCAAAACTAACTTTAATCTAGTAGTCAAAAGTTTAGATGTTATTGTGTAAGACACATTACATTAGCTTATGCCTTTTAGTATTACATCGTTTCTTTGCATAAGTTTTTTTTTTTTCTTCAAGAGATGTTAAGGGTTTTGTTGATGCGTTCGTTAGCCCACTCTCTCCATTTCTTCCAAAAAAATAATAATTAAGGTCCAATTACCATGCTTGCACCCATAACAAATTCGAAAAACTCACCAAGAATAGAATCCAGTCAAATTCATCCCCGTCTTTAGAATTCGATGTATTTGATGGTGATTCAACATTAGTATCGTTGCATTCTTTGGCCAGGAGGAAACCACACAACCCAATATTGCCTTCAAAGGATTTTGGCTCGGATGTTGCAAACTGACCGCCTGATGGAAAGGAATGACAATCGCACTAATTCAAATGGAAAGTCTCCAGTCAACTTGTTCCGCGAGAGATCTAGTGACTCATGATTTGTAAGATTCCCGTAAGCCGGTGGGATTGGTCCCGTGAGAGTGTTTTTTGAGAAATTAAGAACGTAGAGAAATGTGAGATTTCCAATGGTTTCTGGTATTTCTCCATCAAATTTATTATTTGAGAAGTCTATGCATATTAAAATTCTTCTAGTCTTTTTCAGTTGCATGTCTTGTCCTTTTTACTCTTTGCTGGTAATATGTTGAAAGTAATTCCTTAACAGAAGGAAACCCAGTATGCAAGAATAAAGGCAGGAATCAAGGAGAATAATATCCTAGAATAATATTGAGTCAATGTAATCTATCTAGGTTCAGTAATAATATATGTTGCCAACTATAAGAGTCCGTTACCAACCCTAAGAGTTGTAATAAGAAAAAAGTCATGTAACCTCTGAGTTATTCTAATAAACCAAGTTACGGTATTCATTCAAATCAATAATTCCAACAGATTGGTATCAGAGCCTAGGGAAGAATGGGCAAAGACAACAAGCAAAGTTATGTACCAGAATTCGATGGAGAAAATTACGATTTCTGGTGTGTGAGAATGAGAACATTGTTCATCTCACGAGATTTCTTGGAGTATGTAGAGGATGGATTTGAAGAACCGGAAGACAGGGAAATCCTATAAAATGGTGAAGCCAACAAATTAAAGGGGCACATCAAGAAAGATGCTAAAGCTCTTCTCCTGATTCAAGAAGGAGTCACGAAAACTATTTTCCCAAGATTCATTAATGCTACAAGATCAAAGGAGGCGTGGGATATTCTTGAAAAGCAATATAGAGGAAGTTCCCAAGTCAAAACCATAAAACTTAAATCTTTACGAAGGGAGTTCGAGAAATTGAAGATGAAGGATTCCGAGTTCTTAAAAGATTACTTCACCCGAGTCATGGAGGTGATAAATCAAATGAAGACGTTTGGAGAAACATTTTTCAATCAAAGAATTGTGTAGAAAATTCTCATCAGCTTACCAGAAAGGTATGATTCCATTGTTGCCGTCATAGAACAGACCAAAGATCTTGAAACTTTGGGTGTCGAAGAACTGATGGGTTCTATTAAAGCATTTGAGCAGAGACAGAACTTGCGCACAGAAAAAACCATTGAGAGTGCCTTTCAATCTAATCTCAATGTTGTCTCAAGAAATAACGAAAGGAACTCAACTCAAGAATTTTTTTGAGGAAGAGGTCGCTATGCACGAGTTCGTGGAAGAGCTACAAGCTATTTTTCCATAAGAAACACCGAAGTTTTCACAACGTCAATGTGTGGAATCTGTCAGAAAACCGGTCATGATGAGAAAAATTGTTGGTTTCGAGATAAACCACAATGTTACAAGTGGAAGAGGTTTGGTCATCTCCAAAAAGACTGTAACTTGGAGGAAAATCAGCAAGCAAACTTTGTAGAAGAGAAAGAAGACAATGAGTACATGTTTTATGCATGTCAACTAGCCAAAGAAGAGAAGAACGAAGTCTGGTTCATTGATAGTGGATGTAGCAATCATATGACCAGCAACAAAAGCATCTTCAAAGAGATTGATTCAACCTGCAATTCCAAGGTGAAGATGGGAAATGGTGTCTCGGTTGGTGCAGAAGGAAATGGAACAATTTCTATAGAAACGAAGAAGGGAATAAAAGATATTCAAGATGTGTTGCTTGTACCTAACTTAGCACAAAACTTGCTGAGTATTGGAAAAATGTTAGAACATGGGTACGCTGTCCATTTTGAGGACTTTGCATGTAAGATTCTTGATCAAAGAAAGCGTGAAGTAGCAAAGGTCAAGATGGAGGAAAACAATGTTGCTCTCAAAGCCGAGGTGGTTGCTGATTCGTGGCTATGGCATAGAAGGCTTGGACATTTGAATTTCCAAAGTCTAAAGAACCTTCATCAAAAGAGCATGGTCTATGGACTTCCAACAATTCAAGAGTTGAAGAAAGTTGGTGAAGGATACGCACTCGGAAAACATCACAGAGATGCATTCCCAAAAGAGAAGGAGTGGCGAGCTAAAGCACCGTTGGAGCTAGTTCACATCGATGTCTGTGGTCCAATGCCATCACCATCACAGGGTGGCAACAGGTACTTTCTTACCTTCATTGATAACTATTCAAGAATAACATGGGTGTAATTTATAAGACAGAAGTCGTATGTGTTCTCTATCTTTAAGAAATTTCAGCAGTATGTTGAAAGAAAAAGCGTGCACTTAATCAAAGTGTTTCGAAGTGACCGAGGTGGCGAGTATAACTCTAACGAGCTCAACAAGTTTTGTGAAGATATTGGCTTGGGCAGACAGTTAACGGTAGGTTACACCCCGCAGCAGAATGGAGTAGCAGAAAGAAAAAATAGAACCATGGAAGAGATGTCGAAGTCGATGCTTCATGAGAAAGGTTTGCCCATGATGTCCTGGGCAAAATCTGTAGCCACAACAATATATTTTCTGAACCGCTGTCCTACAAAGGCAGTCCAAGACAAGACTCCAGTTTAAGCGTGTAGTGGAAAGAAGCCGTCTGTAAACCATCTAAGGGTATTCGGGTGCATCTGTTATGCTCACGTTCCGAAGCAACTCAGAAGAAAACTCGACCAAACAAGTGAAAAGTGCATATTCATGGGCTATAGTTCGAAATAAAAAGGCTACAGACTTTTCAACTTAAAGAAGAGTGAGCTAGTGATCAGTCGAGATGTAATATTTGATGAAAAATCATCTTGGTATTGGAAACAAAAGCAAGATCAAGTTCTGACCGATAAGAGGCCAAGTATCCTTATACCATGTGATGAATCTTCAGACGAAGAAGAAGAAGAAGACAATGTCCATGAAGAACCAAGGTCTCCGACAAATAACCCATAACCAAGTCCACAACCGAGCTCAACATCAAAATCACAGTTCTCTTCACCGGACTCAACACCATAGAGAATGAAAAGCCTTGCTGATGTGTATGCACATTGCAATTTATATCTTATTGAGCCGAGAAACTATGAAGAAGCAGTACAGCAGGAAGATTGGAAGAGAGCAATGAAGGAAGAAATCGAAGTAATTGAGAAGAACGAGACATGGGAGCTCGTTAAGAAACCAAAAGAGAAGGACCATTGAGGTGAAGTATTGTAGTACGAATGACCAAGTGGAAGACATCTTCACAAAAGCACTTCCAAAAGATAAGCATCAGTATTTGAGAGATTTGATGAAAGTTACCTTAAGGAATTAAGGGGGAGTGTTGAAAGTAATTCCTTAACAGAAGGAAATCATGTATGCAAGAATAAAGGCAGGAATCAAGGAGAATAGTATCCTAGAATGATATTGAGTCGGTGTAATCTAGCTAAGTTTGGTAATAGTATATGTTGCCAACTATAAGAGTCTGTTACCAACCCTAAGAGTTGTAATAAGAAAAAAATCATGTAACCTTTGAGTTACTCTAATAAACCAAGTTACAGTATTCATTAATGAGAAAATATTTTCTATCGTTTTTAAATATAATGACCGTGATTAATGCAGAGAATTAATTTTAATCGATATAAAATCATTCTCATTAATTATGTCGCTAATTTAACTTCATCTTGTGACTATAAAAGAAAAAAGAATTTTTCTTTCCAAACTACTGCATAGTAGGCTACTATCCATAGCTCTTTTCCCCTCTTTTTGCTTTGTTTTGCGCAAAATTGAGTGTTTATTTCCCTTCTATCTATCTTGCTGTTGAGTTCGTATGAGGGTGATTTGTATTATGCTGATTCAAATCATAACGGACAGTTCTATCCTGGACACATCTTCTTTGTTGGGTTATAGCATCTCTTATTATTGAGGAATACCCGAAAGTTATTATGTTAAAGGACAATTTGCTGAGCAGGTGGCTCTATCCTTGTGTGTGCATCAACATCAGAGTGTAGAGATTTATCTAACGTTAACAGTTTTCTTTTGTTTAGTTTTTACATTGCTGCAGATCCAACATTTCCTCCTAGATTTAGAATTTATAGTTTATGAAAATTAGATTCTAAACATGAAGGTATTGGTTCACTAAAATTGTTATTTGATAGATCAAGAACTACCAGAGAATTATCTTCACATATCCACATTGGAAATCCTCCCTTAATTTGATTATCTGAAACAGAAAATACCCCTGCGTAACTGAGATGGGAAGAAATATTTGAAATGATGGTGAAGTTGTTTAACGAGTAATCAAGAATAATGGCAGTTGATGGTAAGATTAGGTAGTTGGAATGAAGGTCCAGGATCGATAATTTGAAGAAACTATTGTCTGGTGAAGGTTGGTCAGGATCGATTGAAAACCTGTTATCTGAAAGATATAGTTCACTAAGATTTCCCATCTTATGAAAAAGCATGTCAGGACTTATTGCGCCACTGAAGTTATTTGATAGAAGTCCGAGATGATACAGTCTGGAAAATTCAAAAATTGATTGTTACTCAAATCAAGGAACTCTAGTGGAGATGAAGAACCAATAAAATTCTCACCAGTGAAGCTATTCAATGAAAGGTCTAAATATTGAAGGTGGTTAAGCTTTGAAAAGGAAGCGGGAATTGATCCACTGAACTTGCAATTGTGGAGATCACACTTGATGAGTTGATGCCATCCCAAGAAGAACAACAATCAGTGTTTAAACTCCAAGAAGTACGCTTTAGAAACGACGTGGAATAGATATTTGCATAAGAACGGCTCGGATTCAGCTTGAGTAGTAGAGCTTTTTGATCATTCAGGCATTTTCCTTGAACACAACTGTTGTCAGACTTGGAATAAGAGACAATAAAAAAGGCTAGGAAAAGCCATTGGAGATGATAATGGAGAATTGTTATGTTTGAGTGGGAAATTAAAAGAGGAAGGATAAACAGTACTAGTTAGGTGTAGCCTTCGATTTTGTGGATAAAAAGTGGTCGTGCTGTTAGAAATATTGGCCAGCTTAACTAACACATCTTAATTTCTCATTAATGGTGAACCACCTTAACAGGTAATTAAATACCATAAGATATGACCTCTCTTTCACAAATGCCTTTTGACAAATCATAAAATTTACCATGAGGGTCTTTCGAACACAGTGAGCTGCAAAGTTGGCAAACTTAGTGATGAAAAGCCATTAAAATTGCCTCTTGGTTGCTGAACGAAACAACGAATGCCTGACGAGATTCATTGGACGGACCTTGTACTAGTAAATCGTTCGAGCAATTAAGCAGTGACTAGGACGCAAGGATAGTTGCCACTTGCCGTGCACCTAACCCCACCACCACTACTACTAAACCAAGGTATATTATTCCCCGCATGTTACATGGGATTATGAGACATGTTACTCAAACTTCAAAATGGAAGACACTTCTACTGTTAGAGACTTGGAGTTGGTTAACTAGAGAGAAAAACCATATATGCATTCTCGAGGAGAAAAACAATCCTGCACTTCAAAAACCTAGCTATAGAGCTCACTTAATGCATATGTTTTGCGTCGGAGATAGCATGTTTTTAGAAGATGTCTGTTTTTTGTTTTTGTAGCCAGAATCAGTCTAGGGGTATAAGAAAAGAAGAACAAGGTTGGATTATTATGCAGCATAGGATAGGAGGAGGATTTGAATATTGATATTTGACAACCATGAAAAGAGAGCTGTCTTCCTCGGAGGAGAAGAAAAGATATTGAGATTTGGATGAAGATTAAGATAATTAAAGATATCATGTGAAGTGTATTTAATGCAAAATGTGAGATTAATTAAGAAGACCATCTTGGGGTTCTCCAACCACCATTACCATTACAGTTCTACTCTTCTCTAGAAATATTGGTTAGAGAATAGAGACCTTAGTTTCATGTCGGGTCTCATTTAATGAACCTTGGATGTTGTTTTTCTTAGAGCTGTTGCAGTATTTGTTTATCAGTGAAAATCATTTTTGGTCTCATGGGCTTAATTTGCTATCTCACCTACCATGCTTAACTTGATGAAAAGGATATGGGATGGCAGTGGTAACTAGGGATACTATTTATGGGGCAGGCACCCTATCAACCTAGCTAACTAGTTGTTACAACTTGGTTTACGGTGCCTCGTCATTGATGGGTTTAATTGTGCTCCACTCGACCCACTAAAATCATTGAAAAATACATGACTTTAACTTTCGAGAGGAATGCTATGTACTACTGAGATCGGGCAGAGCCAGAGCCAGAATACTTTCTATAGTAATATAATTTTTTTAAAAAGTACGTAAAAAAAAAAATACTTAAGATGGGTAAAAAATGTTGGAGATAATAGTCTCACACAGATTATTTTTTAAGGATTATTTTCTAAGCATGACTACTCGATATAATTATAAGGGTTACTCGACTCACTCCATTTATTACCAATTGGTTTTAAATTGGATGCTCCAAGTACTAATATGGTATCAGAGTTAGGTTCAGAATGAGAAGTAAGACCCAAAAAGACAGGGTAATCATATAGCGGTCCACGATATAAATGACTTAAAAAAGACTCTATATGTGGAGGGGGCACGTTGAAGATAATAATTCCACATATATTACTTCCAAGTAAAAGGATTATTCCACTCATCGTCAATTGATTTTTAATTGAATGTTTATTTCTAATAAAAAATTTAAAATAAATAAAAATGAGAATGCCAATTAAAAAAACTTAGAATAAGTAAAATTGAGCTTGAGAACGGTCAACAGGGCAGGCAGTGCCCCTGAGACCGGGTAATTATCTTGGGGTAAGTAAGCTACATTACTAGTCACAGCGGTTCAACGATGATACTGACAAATAACAATATGCTGCATTTCTTGAAATGACTCTTTTTTCTTTGTTCCTTTTTTTTTCTTTTCTTATTGGCTTTACGGTGAAAGAAGGGTATTGTGTGATGAGGTTGACATGACCGGATTTATTCACCTACCAAACAAGAATAAAATTTAAGGGAAGAAGCTTATGACTTTCTATCATTTGTCTGTTGTTGGATCAGTCATTGTTTAGCAATCAGAAAAAAAAACTCTGAACTGAAAATAAAACAAAAAATAAAATAGTTTTACTAAAGATTGTAAGAAAATAAGATTAGGCTTAGAAGTCCAATAAACAGTATGTATTTACTAAGTACAAAAGGTTGCTCGTGCAATTTGGGATCATTCTCAACGGTTTTTTTTTTTTTTTAAAATTTTTTTGAAACTAGTTCTGTGGTATCAGATGGTGGTTATTCATGGTCGAAGCATCAGAACTCAAAATCGTAGGGTACAGTGAATCATGCATGTTTAGGTTGTCACTCAAAATTAAAACACAATTTTTTTTGATTTATTTGGATAAGTACACCCATAACGTCGTTAGAAGCATCCATTAATTAGGAGGGAGAAAAGGATGAGTAGTAGTCACGTGAATGTCTGTCAAGAAACATTCATCACCTCGAGTTTTTCTTAACTCAAATGGTCTCTTCTTCTTCTGTAGATTGTGTGTTGTGTCCCTTCATTAACTCCAACACTAAACTCTAATTATTAATTAATTATTCTCTCTTCATTAATGGTGAAGAGGAGCACACATTGGGTTCTGAAAGAAATTAGAAAAACAATAGAAATAGAAGAAGAAGAAGAGTCAAAAAAGTGGCAGAGCAATTTGCATGGGATGGCATATTGCTAACTGCCAACTCTTCACGCGGCTCGGCGGCGTCAAACTTAGTAGCTACCCCTCTCACCGCAACCCTATATGTAGAGCTAACTAGTGCTTAATTTGATTAAAGATTATATAAATTTCGCTGGTATAATGAATTGTAGCTGGTGTAGTTTAGTGTTAAAAATATTAGTAAATGTGTGTGAAAGTCTGAATAAATTGGTTCACATGCCAAACAAGTGACATCAGTACGCATATTTTTGGATTAGTAAACTCGTACCAAATTGCAAGTGTTGGTCACACAGTATAATTTGGTTCAAGAAAAAACTTTTGCGTTACATGGATGATTTTGTAATGCAGTTTTGGGTCATAAGGAAATATGGACAACTTAGACAATTTCTCGACCACGAGATAGATTCTAAGTCACCAGACAAATTTGAGATCACTGCAGGATAAATTTGATAAATTTTTTCAGCAATAAACTTTTTTAGAGGATACACTAATAAATTATGTTCATTGGGCTTGATCAGGTATTCTAGGCTTGGCTTGCTAGGTAGCTAACTAGCTAGTGTTGGAGTCCTAAACCCCTCAAACCATTATAAATATGTGCCCTCAATCTCAATATTTTTCAACAGATAGCTTGTGTTAAGATCATTGTTTCTTTAATCACTGCATACAACTTTTCTCCTCTCCTTTTCTTTAGCTAAAGTTTCATCACATCTTCTTCTTGTCTTCTTAATATGGGGGGTAGTTCTCCGTGTGCTTCCTGCAAGCTGTTGAGACGACGCTGCGCCAAAGATTGCGTATTTGCCCCGTATTTCCCTTCTGATGATCCTCATAAGTTTGCCATTGTCCATAAGGTCTTTGGAGCTAGTAATGTTAGCAAGATGTTGCAGGTATATATACACAACAAACCATCATCTCCGTTTAACTACCAGCGTGATATGAGGCCGAAACTCGATCCTCTACGGGTCGGTTTTGATTTAGTTCTGTAAAATGAATCACTACTAATCATATTTTTCTTGTTCTATAAACACAGGAGCTTCCGCTAGAACAGAGAGGGGATGCAGTGAGCAGTCTAGTATACGAAGCAAATGCTCGGGTTCGAGACCCGGTTTATGGATGCGTTGGAGCAATCTCATACTTACAA
This sequence comes from Papaver californicum, assembly GCA_023531435.1. Lineage (NCBI taxonomy): Eukaryota > Viridiplantae > Streptophyta > Magnoliopsida > Ranunculales > Papaveraceae > Papaver > Papaver californicum. Next base: position 75,149 of record JAJJMC010033089.1, on the reverse strand, counting down.
AACCAAGTCTCACAGTTGCAAATGCAACTAGCAGTTGCTCAAGCTGAGATTCTTTGTATTCAGATGCAACCAGAATCAACTATGGCTACTACCACTCATCATCAGCTGCAGTTAGATACTCTTAATCATCATCTCACTCATTTCACATCAGATATTGAAAAATCAGCACTGCTTAATCTTCAAAATCATCACCATTCTAATAACCTCAACATCAACAATCTACTTCCTTCTCAGTATATCAACTTTGCATCTTCTAATAACAGTAATGTAATTCATCAAGACCCTCTCAAAAGAGAGTCTCTGTGGACATGATCACAAGTAGTACTACTTTAGTTTCTTGATGTTTAATGAAAAATATGTTTATCAAAGTTTACTAGCTTAACAAACTTGTTCTAATGCTGTATGAACTAACCTTAATTAGCCATATTAAACTTAATTAGCACTAATTAAAATAGGATGGACTGAACATTGCAAGGTCAACTTAAGCCATGTGAAACAAAAAAGATTGAGTAAATTAGGATTTTGTGTGTTGTAACTTGATAGATTAAACAAAAACAAAGGTCATGTAGTTGATTAACGCGTGGAGACAAGCTAGGGGCGGTGCACATACATGTACATGCCCTCTGATCTCATATTCTCTATCCATATATATTTCTTTTTACTTGTGGGATGAGTTTTCTTCGTCATGCACGTGGTGATGGGGGTGGAAGGGAAGTACAAGGAAGTTAGATGGTGGAAACTTGGAAATTTCATAACATAACACTAAACTGAACCCATGCAGTATTACTGTTGTAGTATTAGTTAACACCTTTATTAGTTGATGTTTGAGTCGTGATATTATGCATACGAGTGCATAACAAAACAATAAACATATATTTCTGAACTATCAGATAATATAAATCGTTTCTATTTAATATGTATTTATAAATTATTAATTAGTACGTATATTTTATGCTTTGATAGCAAATCTGACGAGTAGAGATGCATGCTCACGATACACTTGCACACATGATAGCGCCACACTTGGATGTATTAAAATAGCCTTATTGGTTAATTAAGAGGGTAGTAAAAACAAAAGCGAACCCCTGACATAAGATTCTTCTATAAATATATGATCTTCTTTTGATGATGAAAGACATTTACTAGGTCAAACACATTAGGTAGGTTTCTATACTCCTACCGTCTGATTTCTTAATTGAACTGAAATTTTTATTAATTAAGTTTATGAATACTTAATCACTTAATGAATGTACTTAGCTCTAAGTAAGTCCCCTAATTAATAAGATTCTGAGCTTTGGGTCTTGTGTGTTTCCAGAGATCATGTTATCGATACAGTTTTTGTCTTGTCGCAGAATAATACTTGTGTCTGCGTGATGCATGGGTCTTCCTCTTTCACTCGATTTCTTCTTCTTAGAAGAACAAAATTCAAAACTAGACATGTTTGATGACTATTAGGAAGAAGAAAATGGTGGTGAAATCAAAACAAGATTAGATTAGAGAAAATGTAATTAGAAGGAGGGTTAACTTTTGATGAGATGAAGCTTCTCTAATGTGGGGATTAGGGAGAGTGCACGGTGAGTTTTGGAAGTATTAAGGGGCGATATTTTGTCAAACAATCTTGATATTTGGTATACTTTTTCTCTACCAAAGTTGAGACATATTTTTGAGTCTTTTTAGGACTCGAGGATTGTAAAAACTTCTACTACCAAAGTTAATAAGTTTGGCTCTTTGTTTTAGTTTGCTTCAAAAAACATGTCCTTACTCCTTATTACATGACTTCACCTACTAACTTTAATTGTATAGCATTCTTACACTTCATCTACACCTGCCTATGTGGTGAAGACCCATAGAAAAGAATTCTGTAATTGCATTCTGGAAATAAACATCTTGCTAATACTAACATTTTTCTAGTAAATAAACACTTGCACGCAATTTGATTTAAGGGTTTTCGACTTAAAAAATAATTAGTTGCCTATATAAAGAAGTGTGTAAATATATTTTATATTATTTCTGTCAAGAGAAAAATAATATTTTTATTTTTATTTAAAAATAAATTAAAAAATTATTTTTTTTCTTTTTGGACAGAGAGCATATCCATCGTAAAGTCGTGTACCCTATCACTGGCTTAAAGTTATTTTAGGTCAAAGTTTTTGTTTTCCCATCGGCCGAGCCAAAAGTTGACACAGTTAATTTACTAACATGGCTTCCTCGGTTGAAAAATGTAGAAATGAAAAAAAACGTTATTGGTTGGTTGATTTACTTTTTGTTCTTTAGCTGATTTATTTTGACCTTTAACTGCAGTGGTATGTACATCCAAAATCCAGAATAGTATGTCGGCAGGTGGTGTCATATAATGCCCTATAATTTCCAATCTATTGCTTTGACATGGAGAGAGCTGACAGAAGAAATAATACCCCCAATTTTTTTTCCTAAGTCATGAATCTCATGTCACCAATGTTGAAATCAGTACAAAATATTGCATGGGGAGAGAGGCTTGTGAGGTCATTTGTCAAGGGGGGCATTTGCCCCAAACTGATCTAGTTCAACATGTGTGTTTCGCAATCGTTTGTAGAATGTCTTGCATACTTGTTGTACAACTGAGTATTCATTCTCTTGTCATGCATATCATATATGTTCCGGCAAAGCGTGAACCCAAATCTGATGAGGTTTCTATTGGTCGGAAAAGCAAAAAAGAAAATTTTTATTCAATTGAAGTTACATTTGTAACAGGAAATTTAGCCGTATAAGCATTTTCCATGGTGACATCTGTAATCTAGGGGATATCTCTTGGGTTCTCCATTGTCATTTCGTTTTTGCCACTCTCGAAGGAGCTGTAACTTGTAGCTCCTCGACCAAGCGGCCACCACAATAGTCTGCCTGCTACTGCATTTGCGCTGGAGTTGATATGGACTATCTTCTCTGCCATATCGCTTGGAAACACTTCTCTGATCCAATTCTCTTTCTCATTGACCAGCTTCAGTGATGAGTAACCACGATCTTTACCAAACCCGTAGCTCATGAATTTCTTCATTGCCATTATGACTTTTAAGAGAGTTCTCCATATCCAACATTCACCTCCCCACTTCTGAATTTTAAAGACTGCTGTGTTTGCAAAGGGTTTTACCTTAAAACTCCAACACCGAACTGATGCACTAGAGTTCTGTTCAGAGCACCGTCCTGATTCCGAGTGAACGGCAATACAGGGCTCATTGGTCTTATCGTTAATCCCAGGAACCCCTTCATGACAATTAGAGAAAGTTCTATTATTAGCAGCAATTTTAATTCTAAAGACGCGACCAATTTACAATAATGTGGAGCAGACTATATTTTCTTTTGATATTAGAGCAGACTGTAAAAATGTTGCTCTCCATATGCGTATATACATATGTATACCGAGAAAGATAAATTTATTAACCTTCAACATTTAAAAGAAACGCAGGACAAGAGTTAAACTCTTGGAAAGACCCATCAACTCCCCAGGCTTGAATGACAAACTTGAGCCTTGAGACACCTGCAGAAACCGAGAGACTAGATACATAGTAGGCTTGGACTGCTGCCACACCTAGATACTCTTTCTTTCCTTCAACCTCCTGTGCTTTTCTGTCTACTGTTTCTTTAGTTATTTTGCTCACATAGATATTGTACTTAGAGAGCTGGAAAACATGCTCGTCTGTCAACTTCCAAGATAGCCTGAAGTTCAAACTCTTGCTAGCTTCAGAACTTGATTTGCTCCAGGAAACAAATTTACCCTTAGTCACCCATGAAGTAGATTTTGGAAAAATCAATTTCTGTTCTGAAGTTCTAATGGTGATGTAACCTAGTGATGCAGAAAATCCTGACGAGGCACTAGTCAGTTGAGTGTCTTTTGATTTACCATCTTGCTCTAAAATGAACTCACTAGACTTATGCTTTTGTTCTGTAACAGACCATGAAAATTTCTCTTAATGTGTAGCCATCCATCTCCGTGCTGCTCTCCTGAATGACCCAACCTGGACCCGCCTGAGCATCTGCTTCCAGATTTGTAACTGTGTGCGACATAATAACTTTATCGAACTTGCTGGCAAATAGATTATTGGTTATTAAGGTATCCCCTGGAGAAGCAAGAAGAACTGATTTCGTCTCATTCGTGTTATGAGAGAATACAAGGGAGACACCCACTTTCGAGTCCCCATGTGATTTCACCTGCATTGATACGTAAAGTCAGGAATTACCATTTGCTACATGAAAAAGCCGCAAACATATTCTAAAAGACACACAATTGAGTTGTAATACCCATCATCAAAATCATTTGGTTTCCAAAAAAGGAAACAATGTCATGAAAGAGTGAAGTTCAAGTCAGAATGATAGTTTAACTCAGCATTCAGAAGTAAGGGTTGCTGAATAATTTCAGATAGTTTCTAAGGATGATTCGGGGTATTACTATTTCAGCATATTTTCTCTAGAGAAGAGATGGACCAGCTTACAGAGTATGTAAGATAAATTGGCAGATCTCCCATAGGTAGCTTCGCTTTAAAAAGCCTTGCTTTGAAATGTGATGTGCCTTCGAGAGTTCCTTTAGCTAAGATGCTCCCTCCTCCATTAAACGATGCATCTTTGAAACTACCATAAGAAGGAAATCAAACACAAAGATATCTTCTTTGATGAGTAATAGAACAAAAGAGACAGTAAAGACAAATACGTGTCCAAGGAACTTACTTAACCGTCACTTGGACGGGGTTTAACAAGGACTCCTCCGAATTGTCAAGGACAGGCTACAACAAGTACAACCCGGAGAAATAAGCACCACCATATGCTTTGTTGAAGACATATATGACAAGTAAACAAGCAAGATAATCCCATCGCAAAAAAAAGAAAAGAAGCTCCAACAGATCCTTACCTGAAAGGTCTGGCAGGAAATGTTACACCATGGATCCTTCGACACTTGCTGTCCATTAACCGAGAAATGACAACCATGACCCTGGGAAGTATTTAAAGAAGCAGATATGAAAATACTCTTGGAGCTTCATTTGCTTTGTCTTATAGAGAGAGCATGTAATAGAAAAACAGATATGAAGTTGCAACCTGATCAAAGTTTGAATAGAAGGGTAGCGATGTTGGGTAGCGTTGAAGTACTCCCCATGATTTCTCAACAAGTGTCCACCAACTACAGATTAATGAAAGTAGACATGTCATCTTAAAAGCTCCCAAAGTGAGCAGGATTAAAATGATGGCTAGGCAAAACAATAAAGGAGAATGTAAGGCTGAATGCTTCACAAATATGCAAAATAAAAATAAGCAAACATATTACCTATTCTCAGCAGTTTGGAAATTAGGTGGTTCCTTGTTTTCGTAGGCCCACCCGGGAGCAAAAATGGCAGCTGACACATCCTCCTTCTTTAGTACATCAAGTGCAATATATGTCTGGTAACCATAAAGATTTGTAAGTTAAATGGTTCATGTTTAACAGAAATACTAGACAAAGCATACAAAAGCTGAAAGGTCTTGCTTATAAGTGAAGTAGAAACTTCAAATCTGAGGTTGAGGAAGGAACAGCGAACGTATAAAGCATCTACAAGCCCTACAACTTTGTAAGAGGACATACCGTCCACTGACCACCACCAAAAGTATTCCTTCCGAAAACATCGATACCCATGTAGACATCATATTTCCTCTCACCCGCAACCTCAGCTGAAAGCTTTGGATAGTCTTCCTGCAAATTGATTACAGAAAGAAAGTATAAACATAAAAAACCGAGTAAGAAATACAGTTGGAAAAGCAAACGATGAATAGAAAAGCGAGTAAATCAATAAATTTTGACAAGGAAACATTACCTGCCATGTATAGTTTACAAAAATGCCATCACATAGATCAAAAAAAGGTTTGTTCTTTTCATTGAGTTGATCTTGCCAGAAGAGATCACCATCTACGGTCACACTGTCGTACCTGTATCACCCAGTATTGTTAAAAAAACAATAACCGCAGAGCCACTATAACAAAATTTAATTACTGAGACTAAAGCGTTCTCGGAGCAGTTACCATATGACTAATGATCCAGGCATGGACGAGTGCATCGTTTTTGTCAGATGATTAACAAATTCTTTCATGTTCGGGATTTGCTTCACATCCAATTGTACTTCAATATTGATCTGCAAGTAAGTAATACCTCCACATCAAAGATAGAACATTACAGAAAAAATAGTACAATTGAATCAACAAGAGTAGTACACCCATGCCTAAAATCTAAACTGAAACCCACCTAATATCATGTCTAGACTCTTCTTTGAGAACTACACTCAAACACTAGAGCTATTGCGCATTATCTCGCCATTCTCAAACTAATCCTAACCCAAGTTTTTCTCAAGCATATGCACTACAATCCACAAAGCTCAAACAAGAAGGAAAATCACAAAACATTACCAGCCAACCATCAAATCCCAATGCAACTGCAAGCTCCGATAAACGCTCTGCATACGAAGCGCCCATTCTTTCGTCGCCAAAAGCTCATTACAAACTAGTTTCCCTTCATCCCATTCAGCTATAAATGTTCCCAATACCTATAAAACAAAAAATTCACACCATAACCAAAATCAAACATCTTGAGGTCAGTAGTTAAAGTCCTTGCACACTGTCACTTACCAAATATTAACAAAATTCTCAGTACAAATTTGAATACAGATATCTATGGGTACCTTAACACCATGAGTATGAGCAGTATTAACCCAACAAGGAGGAGGAATAGTAACAAGATTATGTGAGAAATAAACAAAGATATCCATCAAATACCAATGCCAATTTGAATAAGCTTCAGAATTCTCTCCTCCTTGTATCCATTTATCATCAATATAACCACCAGCCATATCATGACAAACTAGTATCCTCTTCCTATTTGGTAATTTCTTCATTTTAGATACCAATGGAACAGAGGATTTGTTAAATGGGTAATGAAATGATTTGTAGTAAATTCTTGAGCTTAATTCTTTAAGGGTTTTGATATGGTATGAAATTGGTACAGAGGGTTCTAATGGATTGAAAATTGGTGGATCAATTGTTACTTGATTTTGATGATCATCTGATGATGATGCTCTGTTTTGGAGTAGTAATGAATCCATGGTGGTTCTGAGTGAATTTTGGATGGAGAGAATGAGATTTCTTGTGGATATTTGGATTTCACGTTTTATAAGTGAGAGAAGAAGTCTTCTCATGGACTTACTGATGATGAAATTGATTTGATCATAAATTCATAATTGAGAAGTTCAATTGTTTATTGTTCTTTAATTTCCGTACTCGGTAAATTATTATATCAAGTAACTGATAATGATTATACAGTACTTCTTTGTGTGATGAAATACAGTAGTACTGATGTAGATGGAAGTCACGTGTACACAGATGCATCTAGTTAAAAAACCAACGGTGTAGTTTATTGGTTAAAAAAACACTGCTTCGGCGAGTGGGTCAAGTCAACGACAAGTCTTCAAAAGGATTTAACGTGTGAAAAATGGATATCGAGATATTTTTATCACGGTGGAGCATAGATCACGGTGATCAGTTCTCTGATATCTAGGGGGCGTACTGCATGCATGTATTTTCTTGTGAACGTTGGTAAAAATTAAAATGGAACCCTATTATTTAGGGCTATATGCCGGGTTGTATTGATGCGTACACAAAGATGTGGATATAACACGATACGGATGTAGACACACGGTTGATTCTTCAAAAACTTAGGATGGAAACGCGTATATATAAATATAAATATAATAAAAGAGAACTTTTTTTTTAACCAATTAGAAGATATCTTATATGAAAAACCCACCAATAAAATTGTATATATGAAAAATGATTCTGATTGTGTTCTTCGTATACAGTAGAATCGTTGGATTTGATGGATCAATAGCGAACGATTTTCGCTTCATATTCCTCTAACATAATTATCATTATCAGAATCGTTGGATACGACAGATCATTTTCAACGATTCTATCTTTTTTTAAAAAAAAATTAATTTTTCTTTACTGGAATCATTAGATATGACACCTTATTATCCACAAATTCTGGTCTTTTTTTTATATATTAAAATCGTTGGATAAACACCTGATTATCCACTGATTTTTATGATTTCATGTTTTTACTACTACCTGATGAGAATCGTTGGATACAATAGATCATATCCAACGATTATGTATATGAAATATTATATATTTTATTAGTAAGAGGAATCGTTTTCGACGTGCTACATGACCAACGATTCCAACTTGGTGTTTTTCCATTAGCTTTTACAGTTAATATCGGTGGATAAAGATGGTCTTATCTAACGATTCTAGTTTGTTCAATATATACACAATTTCTTGCTGGCGATTGAACTATAGATTGTTGATTGCTTGTACTACTAGTAGTTGTATGATATTGTATTTTTAGTTTGATTGCTTGAACTATAGAGATTAATGATTGTATTTTTTTTATTTTTCAATTTGTTTATTTGTACAGCTATAATGGATGGTCACAAAAGAGGTTATGGTCCAACAAGACAGTGTGATACTGATCGGAAGCCACAAAAAAGGTTATTTGTGACCTCTGCTGCCTCAGCCAGACCAAACTGGAAAAAGTCCTGGAAATCCTACATCAACTGGCAATGGAGGAGCTTCATTAGGTGATTGAAGTGGCTTCCAACTTAAGAGAGGATATTGCTAAATGGAGAGCCCAAGATGCAATTCTTGAAGAGGTCGCTGCTGAAGATGCTTCTGCTGATGGTGTCGCTCCTCCTACATCTGATACTTAATCAATGTTTTTAAGACTTGTTGGCTAAACTAAACTAAGACTTATTGCGTTAATTAGTTTGTGTTGTTTTATTCGGATACCTATTTTTATTTTGTTTGTGGATGAATGGATCAACTTATGGTTCAATATGTTATATGAATGCTTTGAAGTTTGTTATTTGTTGTTAGTTAAATAATTGATAGTAAAGAATATCAAATTTTTGCAGTTGTGATCAAGAATCGGTGGATAATGCATATATGTTTCCACCAATTCCAGCGGACTCTCTTGCGAAAATTGCAGGGTTTTGCAATAGATTCAGAATCAGTGGATAAAAAACTTAGGTATCCACAAATTCTGACTAACTATCTAGTAAATGTAATTCAGAATCGGTCGATAGGTATGTGTTGTATTCACAGATTCAGAATAACTCATTTTTAACTTTTCCTGCAATTGCTTTTGTTTAAAAAAGTATCAACAAAAATTCGAAGTAACTAAAAAGCAAATCATTTTCATTCATTAAGAGTGGTTGTTCAATATATGAAAGCTACAAACCATGGACATATGATAGTTCATTTGTTAACAAAATTCTAAATACTTAATTCAACATGATTGTACCCTTTATTTGTTCCGGCTCCACCAATTATCCCAAAGTTTCATGTTGGCTTCGTAATTTTGCAGGTATTCTTTAGAGGTGTTGTTGGTGAAACCTGGAAAATAAGTGAACCTACACAGTGGAGGTAATGGACAATCTTTGCGTAGCCTAAGACCGAGAAAATCTATGTTGTTAATGTTGACTATAACAATTTTTTGATCCTTAAGTGATTCATCACACTTTGTTCTCTTTGGTGTGAAGGTAAGAGATGCTCCTTGACTAAAATAATGAACAACGCAAATCCACCTATCCTCCAAAAGATGGCCACATCGAGGCATGGTCATCCGATGCTTATTGGTAATTGGTGCATCCCCCTTCGGCCCTTGAACACGAGCAACTAATTCTTCGAACTCAACTTCTTTACCTTCAATTGTACATTCCCTCATCACCAAGATGTAAAATTTCTTGCCTTCTTGTAGTCGCCAGGCCATCATCTTTCTAAAATATTGACATTGGATTAGGTTCTCCTTATCCGCCAAACTTAGAGACTATTTTTTTATGCAATGTGAAATCCATAATTTCCATCCCCATCCATGTTGACGATAAATAATACGTAGGGAAGAATGATTGAAGGGAGTTTCATAAGATACTTGATAGACACATTTGTATGTCTAATTTGTTCTCAATAAAGTATATAATTAGTGTTCAATTTATGTTTATTGTGTTATTTTATGTGTTTGTAGGTATTTTTGGAAAATAAGCATTTGTGAAAAAGTGACTCGAAAAGTGATAAAGGAACCTAAAAAAATTACTAAAGGCACACATGTGAATTGTTAAGGGACCCATTGTTGGTTAGAGCGCATCCCTTTTGATTTCATACGAAATAGGCGGGATATATTTCTTTACACGTGAAGAACTCTAGAAATTTTGTAGCGATATTTTTTTGGGTTTTTAGGAGGATCAAAGCGTGCCAACTTGAAACAACAACTAATAGATATCAAAACACATCATATAGAGTGTTTGATGCCGAGAAAAATGGCTGAAATATCCTTGTTTTAGTCGGAAACTGAATCTTACGAGGATTGAGATTTACACGAGTTCAATTCTCTTTTGGATAGATTGTTGGGTCCTCATCTATTTATGAAGGTTAATTAGATTTTCCTAAACCTATACGAGGAATTACTTCAGGAATTCTGTTTTTATTTTTTAGGAATTACTTCTTCTCCCCTGAAAACTTCAATTAGTATCTCTGAAAGACATTAACACCAAATTCCATCCTGATTTCTCAAATAATCGATTTTTATTTTTCAGGAATTTAGCTACTACTGCTCAATCTATCTCAACTATGACACCGTCTCAAATTCCCGATTCTTACAATCGTGACCATTCTCCTGAGGATGATTTGGAATCAGGCCGTTCTAATCTTGGTAACCCTTCCTTTAATTCCCTCTTTTTTTTTTTAATAAATTCTCTTAAACAGCCATAGATTGTTTCGTTGATACCAACAATAACACAAGTTTGTATTTGAAACATTTAAATCTTGATCTTGTGTATTTCTCATTGGAGTCATAAAATCATTCTTCCTGACCAGTTTCGTTTGTCTTCCAGATCCTGCAGCAGCTGATCGATCTAATTCTGTGAGTGATGGGGTTACTGTTGGTGATCAATGTATTAGCTGCCAGGGAAGAAATAGTGAAAACGAAACTCTTGAAACGTCGTTAGTTGTGATTTTGGTCCTGTTAATGGTCCAAGCATCTTGGGCTCTCGGGCAAATGATCCGAATACGGGAACACGATCACATTTCTAAGCGCAGCTTGAAGGCCTCTATCGCGTTATTTGGTGCATCCACCTTGTGCACCTTCCTTGGGGCCTTAATCATCACTGTATTCATTGTATTACGTGTCATCATCGCATTACCCCGGAAATACTACCAGTATAAGAATCTTTGCCTTGTGATTATCAACGCAGCTTCATTCGTTCTATTGATGATTGGTTATGGCTTTGTGGAGGCTTTCAATGGTTAACGTCGTTTAGCCAAACACTGTCCTGCATACTTGATAGAAAACTAGTTTAACAATGTGTATTGTTACTTTTGCAGGCAATCTATGCCTACACAGTCCAGCACTTTCTGCTATATATAAATTAGAGTCTTTCTTTCTCATATTATTGCTCATCTCCAATTTATGTTTTTGGTTGTTTCTCTGGTCTGAAATTCTAGCCTCCAAAGAAACATAAAAACCAAAAGAAAAGAAACGTAGTAGATATAAGTTGGTCAATTTAGTTTGACTGTTTTTCACAGCATGCAAACGTAGTAGATATAAGTTGCATAATCGACGTATACGTTGCGGGAAAGCATAATACACGGCACAAAATAGACAATTATGTTGCATGATTGACACACAAGTTGTGGGAAAGCCTGACACAATAAAGGGAACTGACAATTATTAATGCATGATGGACACGTCTCAGTCGAACAGGTTGCGGAACAATAGAAACTAAAGCATGACAAGACACTTTCGATAGTCACGTACTGGACATGCAGAATTCAGAAAGGCCACATGTCAGACATGCCATAATTTTAGTAAGACCACAACGTACATCCGAATCTAAAAATGATAATTTCAGTATAAGTCTGCAGAAGAGGTGCAGGATACCAAGCAAGAAACTAAGGGAAATACGAAATACACAAATCAAATCTTGTAGATATGCAGATAAACCATGCGAAATGCACCTCATTCCAAAGTTTGGATAAGATTCATTGGTGGAAGTTTAGATTTGAGGGACCCATGAAACTTGCTATAAATATCCAACTCTCAAACAGAAAGAGGGACTGGAAAGATTTGGTTACTTTTAGATTTAGAAAGAGGGACTGGAAGTTTAGATTTAATTATTTCATTAAATTGTGAACATGTTACTTTTCCATTTTAAGAGATTTGATTTTGCTATGTTTCTGACTTAGATGATTGTGATCCAAAGACTTAGATTTTTGGTAGTCATAATTTGGCGCTAGAAACAGGGACAAGGAAAAGAATTTATTCTACCTGTCCAAATCTTCATTTTTGAAACTTTGAATTTTGTTATCCTAAAAAAATCCCCTGTAACAACATTTTTAGTCAGGAATTTTTTCAACCGATGTTCATATAAATTTAGTTGTTATGGTCACATACAACCCTTCGTTAATTGATACTTCTCATTTATATTAATATTTTTCTTGATCACCCCAAATGTTCTCTTAACCATGGGATTGAAAACTTTGTTCATAAACTTCTACCAAAATATCATGTTTTATAATGATTTTGTAAAAAATAGTTCGAACCTATTAAATTTATGTGTCACTGAATCAATTGATTATGTGAATTAAAATTGTATTATAGCTACCTAGTTTTGATTCTTATCAAAACAGTAAAATAAGTTTTAAATTAAATTTTTAAATTTACTTAGAAGATTTTTTTTATCATAATTATGGTGTCGTCGAACTATGATATATATGAAATCATTGGTTATATAGCGGAGCCTCTTTCTTGAAGCTTATAAATTAACGACATTTTTATTGATATTGATTCACAGCCAATTACGTATTAACTTTACAAAAAAATAAATTAACTAACAAGAAGTTTTAGATTTTTTGGATTGTTCTACAAATATCTCTTTAATACGTATGAAAATAAGGAAAGTAGCGGTCATACCACCACACACACAGTGATTGTACGTTTATCCTTTAAATTTTTGAAGTGTCCAACTAGTCATCTCTTTAGTATTTTTACTACTAATAGATTAAAGGCCAAGTGGGCATGAAAAAGGCACATCTCTTGCACTAATTAATAAAAAATTCTTATCAAACAAAAAAAACCTGCCTGCCTACTCTTTGCTTAAGACGTGCAACATTATTAACTTTTAGTGTGCCATGACATCACTGATGAGCTATATATCTGAGCCATTCCGTCATAATTAGGGGACCATGTGCGGAGCCACAAATTTCAAGATTTGGAATATATTGGCCAACCAAAACAGTGCCGTAGATAAGAGGCACAACTATCATAGACCACCACATGTGACCATTAATCACCACCGTTATAAGGGTCTCCATTATTACTATCCATTTCATCTTTCTTCTTCTACATATTGCTCTTTAAGTGTTTTAACAATGGGTAGTAGAACCAACAATGGAAGAATCGGCAACGTTTATCATGTCGTCGCGATGCCATATCCAGGAAGAGGACATGTCAATCCAATGATGAACTTGTGCAAACTTTTAGTATCAAAATTAGGAGAAAGTATCAGAATTTCATTTGTAGTTACTGAAGAATGGTTTGGTTTCATTGATTCAAATCCACGGCCTCCACAGATTCAGCTGCGCACGATCCCGAATGTCATACCTTCGGAACTAGTTCGTGCATTAGATTTTGCAGGTTTTGTTGATTCAGTGTTTACTAATGTGGAAGCTCCAGTTGAGCAGCTCATGGACAAACTTGAACTTGAATCTCCTGTGACGGCTATTATTGCTGATACGTATTTGGCGCTGGCGGTTAATGTTGGCAACCGGAGGAATATTCCGGTTGTTTCGCTTTGGACGATGTCGCCTTCTGTGTTCTCCATTTTCTATCATTTTGATCTTTTTGCTCAAAATGGGCATTTTCAGGTGGATTTGTCAGGTAAGAGCAGTTTTACTTGTTAAATTTTAGAAAACCAACACTAATATAGTGCCATTGGCATCTAATAAGACACTAATATTGTACTTAAATTCGATTACTATGTAGAGCGAGGAGACGAAATGATCGATTACATTCCTGGAATCACTCCGACACGATTATCTGACATGCCAACAATCTTCGAAGGGACTGGTCGGAATGTGCTTGGTCGAGTCATGGAAGCATTCCAGTTAGTACGGAAAGCTCAATGTGTTCTTTTTACTTCCTTCCATGAGCTTGAATCCCAAGTTGTGGAAACTCTAATGCCGATACTTCGCTTGCCTATCTACTGCATTGGACCTTCAATACCTCATCTCACTGCTGCACTTGATCAAGAAAATGGTCAGGTACCTAATGACAGTGGTAACAAGCAGGACTACTACTTGAAATGGCTAGACGCACAACCGAGAAGTTCGGTCTTGTATGTGTCATTGGGTAGTTTTCTATCAGTTTCAAAGGAACAAATGCAGGAGATTTTAGCTGGGTTACGCGACAGTGGAGTTCGATATTTGTTAATTTCACGGGGAGACACTTCGCGGATAGAGGGTACTTTGGCCGATGAGGAAATGAAAAGTACTAAAAGTTTAGTAGTCCCGTGGTGTGACCAACTGAGAGTTCTGTGCCATTCTTCTGTTGGAGGGTTTTGGACTCATTGTGGATGGAATTCAACACTGGAAGGAGTATATTCAGGTGTACCGATGCTAACTTTTCCTATATTTTTCGATCAAATCCCGAATAGAAAGCTAATTGTAGATGATTGGAAGGTTGGGAAGAAGGTAACTGGAGCAGATAAGTTTGTTGCATGTGACGAAATCGCAAAGATTGTTAAGAAGTTCATGGATTTGGACAAAGGCAATGAAGAATGCAAAGACATGAGGAGAAGATCAAATGAACTCAAAGAGAGCTGTAGAAAAGCATTGGCAATGGGTGGATCATCTGATATCAACCTTATTGCATTTGTTAAAACCATTCTAAGAGTGGCATAATTACTAGTTTATCTATGGCTTTACTAAGACGAATAATGTAAGATATATAACGCTCCTGACACACTCTTTCCGGCATCTGGTTGGATTCCATTATTATCTGATGGATCACATTTAAAATTCTGATAGTTTTGATGTTGAGAAGTCTTTTCTTTAATGTTGTGGGGACTTCCACTGTCTGCTATTGCTAGTGTTTTCTGTCAGCTTCTAGTGAACAGATGGAAGAGATTTTGGCTGGAAATAATACGTGACAGTGGCTTCCGATACTTGTTGGTTCCACATGGTGGAAAAGATTGTATCGATGAGGATGAGATGGGCAATTCTCAAAGTTTAGTTGTTCCATGGTGTGACCAATTGAGGGTGCTATGTCATTCATCCGTGGGGGTTTCTGGACGCATTGTGGGTGGGATTCGACTCTTGAAGGAGTTTATGAAGGTGTACCCATGCTTGCTTTTCCAGTAGCTATGGATCAACTCACTAACAGCAAACTAATTGTGGATCATTGGAAAATCGGAATGAAGGTAATGAAAGAGGTTGGAGCAGAAAGATTCGTTAATAGAGATGAAGTTGCATTGACTGTGAACAAGTTCATGGACCTGAACGGAGACAATGAAGAGATTACAAAGATGAATGCAACAGCTAATGAATTCAAAAAGAGCTGCAGTGCAGACAAGCATTGGCAAAGGGCGGTTCGTCTACTGCCAACCTCGACGATTTTGTTAGAAACATTCTGCAGTACCACTACAATTAGTTGATTCAAGCTGAGCATTTTGCTTATGCATATTGTTGCTTATGCATTTTACTTTGTTAAGAATATCCCACTAGTTTTTTTCAGTCATGAATCTCTTGGAAGGGTAGATAAACCATACTGGATTGATAAGTTCAACCACCCACTAATTTCCTGAATAAGGAGTGGTTTTCCTGGATTCCATTATAAACTGATGGATACCATTTAAAGTTTAGATAATTTGATGGTGACAAGTCTTTTCTTCTGCTTCTTTCAAAAGTAGTGTGGGGACTTCCACTGTCTGCTATGGCTAGTGTTTCTATGAAGTCACAGTAGAAAACAAAAGCCAGAGTAGATCTATTAGTAAACTGAATATCATTTACATCTTGAAATTTCTCCTTGATACTGGAAGTAGTGGGGTCAAATTCAGGCAAGTGGTCACCATGGAAAGCAGTGGTGGTGGAATTAGGAGAGTGCAAGTGGTAGCGATGCCGTATCCAGGAAGAGGACACATCAATGCTATGATGAACTTCTGTAAGCATTTAACAGCCAAATTTCCAGTTAAGGATGATATCAGAATCTATTTTGTTGTTACAGAAGAGTGGCTCGGTTTCCTGGAGTCTTCGTCCGAGTCGAGACTACCGCCTCAGATTCAGCTTCGTTCAATTCCGAACGTGATACCGTCTGAATTGGTGCGAGGATTGGACCATAATGGTTTCTTTCAAGCTGTCCAAACAAAGATGGAAGATCCATTTGAGCAATTCCTGGACCAGTTACAACAAGAGGGTGATCCTGGTGTGGTGGTCACAGCTATCATAGGTGACACCGTATTGCCGTGGGCAGTTTCTGTTGGGAACCGGAGGAGTATTCCAGTGGTTTCGCTTTGGCCGATGTCTCCTTCTGTGTTCTCTACTATCTATCACACTGATCTTCTTGCACAGAATGGTCTTGACCCAGTTGATTTCTCTTCAGGTACTAATTTTTTGAGCTTTAGTTAGCTGAAAACATCCCATTATTATGTAGTCGACAATAATCTGTGCGTATATGTATTTGGTCGTGCAGATGAGCTAATAGACTATTTTCCTGGAGTTTCACCCATAATATTAGCTGACATGCCAGCGACAATAGATCGGTCTCGCAAACGATCCTTCACTCTTGCGAAAGCTGTCTCTGTAGTTTGTAAAACACACTGTCTTCTTCTTACCACCTACTATGAGTTAGAGCCTCAAGTTACAAAAGCTTTAATGGATGTACTTCCTGTACCTGTGTACCCTGTTGGCCCTTCAATACCTCTCCCTACCACACTGGGGGATGATCATGACAATATGGACTCGTCGGAGTACTACTACTTGAAATGGCTAGACGCCCAGCCAGAAAGCTCTGTACTGTATGTCTCATTTGGTAGCTTTCTGTCAGCTTCTTGTGGACAAATGGAAGAGATTCTGGCTGGGCTACGTGAAAGTGGTGTTCGATACTTGTTGGTTTCACGCGGTGGAAGAGATCGTATCAATAACAATGAGATGGACAATTCTCAAAGTTTAGTAGTTCCGTGGTGTGACCAATTGAGGGTACTTTGTCATTCATCCGTGGGGGGATTCTGGACGCATTGTGGGTGGAATTCAACGCTTGAAGGAGTTTATGCGGGTGTACCCATGCTTACTTATCCAGTAGGCTTTGATCAAATTACTAATAGAACATTAATTGTGGATTGTTGGAGAATTGGAATGAAGGTAATGAAAGAAGTCGGAGCAGAAAGATTGGTTGATAGAGAAGAAGTTGCATTGACTGTGAAGAGGTTCATGAACTCGAACGGAGATGATGAAGAGAGTAAAGAGATGAGGACGAGAGTTAATGAATTCAAGAAGAGTTGCAGACAAGCGTTGGCAATTGGTGGTTCATCTACTGCCAACCTCAACGATTTTATTAGAAATATTCTGCAGTACCACCATTATTAAGATATTCAAGCTGAACAGCAGATTGCTGTACACCCATGTGGGCTGTCTGTATTTCCATGGCTCCATTATGTTCGAATTAAATAAACATAGATGTCAATGACCTCGTAATGAGTTAAATTGGCTGGCAAAAGCTAGATGAGAGTAATTATAATAAACAATCATCGGTAAACTGAATATTGCCATTGTTGTCTGATTTTGCTTAGAAATTTCTCCTTCGGTACTGGAGATTGCTTGTGTGTGGATCTAATTTAGGCAGGTGACTATGGAAAGCAGTAGTAGAATGAAGAGGCAGCATGTGGTAGCGATGCCGTATCCAGGAAGAGGGCACATCAATCCGATGATGAACTTCTGTAAGCTTCTGACCACCAAATTCTTAGCTAGTGATGATTTAAGAATCACATTTGTTGTAACAGAGGAGTGGCTCAGTTTCATTGAGTTATCGGCTTCTGAGTCAAGACTACCACCTCAGATTCGCCTTCGTTCAATACCGAACGTGATACCTTCAGAACTGGTCCGAGGATTAGACCTTGGTGGTTTCTTTGTAGCTGTACAAACAAAAATGGAAGGTCCGTTCGAGCAATTGCTGGAGCAGTTACAACAAGATGATGACCCGACCATGGTGGTCACTACTATCATAGCAGATACGACATTGCCATGGGCGGTTTCTGTTGGGAATCGGAGGAATATTCAAGTGGTTTCGCTTTGGCCGATGTCTCCTTCTGTGTTCTCCATATATAAACACATTGATCTTCTTGCTCAGAATGGTCACTACCCAGTTGATTTCTCTTCAGGTATACTAATTTTGCTTTTGAGATTCAGTTCAAAAAACAAAATGAAATTCCAGCTGAAGCAAAATCTTTAATAGATTCAATTTTAACTGTGTGTGTGTTAGATTGCGGCGATGAGCTAGTAGACTATATTGCTGGAGTTTCACCCATACGCTTAGCTGACATGCCTTCGGTGTTAAAGAGATCTGCCCAGCAGTTCTTGAGCAGCGTAAAGGAATCCATTGCTGCAGCTTGTAAGGCAAAATGTCTTCTTCTTACAACCTATCATGAGCTCGAGCCTCAAGTTATCGCATCATTAATGGAAATACTTCCATTACCTGTCTACTCTGTTGGCCCTTCCATACCTGTTTCCACTACACTCGAGGATGACCTTGATACAACAGAGACCCATAACAATATGAAATTGGAGGAGCAGCACTACTTGCAATGGCTAGACTTGCAACCTAAAAACTCCGTCTTGTACGTGTCCTTTGGTAGTTTTCTATCAGTTTCAGGTGAACAGATGGAGGAGATTTTGGCTGGGTTACGCGAGAGTGGCATTCGGTACTTGTTTGTTTCGCGTGGTGCGCAAGGTAATACTGATAACTCCGTTGCTGATGCTCGAAGTTTAGTTGTTCCATGGTGTGACCAGCTGAAGGTACTTTGTCATTCTTCGGTAGGGGGTTTCTGGACACATTGTGGGTGGAATTCGACGCTTGAAGGGGTATATGCAGGTGTGCCCATGCTTACTTTTCCAGTAGCTATGGATCAAATCACTAACAGTAAACTAATTGTGGATGATTGGAAAATTGGAATGAAGGTCATGGAAGAAGTTGGAGCAAATAAAATGGTTAAAAGAGATGAAATTGCAATGACTGTGAAGAAGTTCATGTTCTCGAACGGAGATGATGACGAGAGTATAGAGATGAGGACAACAGCTAAGAAACTCAAAGAGAGCTGCAGAAAAGCATTGGCAAAGGGCGGTTCGTCTACAACCAACCTCGACGATTTTATCAGAAATATTCTGCAGTACTACTAGCACTATTAGTTGGTTCAAAATATCCCACTGGTATTTATTTTCTTTTAATATCACTGAATACCGATTTCAGAACGTTTTTTTCTTGCTCGATTATCGAATACAGAACACGTGGGGTGGTTGTAATTCCAACGATTTATTATTTTAGTTTACTCTGATAAAGTCAAAATATAAAAAAATCACGTGATTTTCTAAATGCTGAGATTAAAATTTAATTTCATTATTAAGAATCATATAAATTGATAAGAAATTTATTTATAATAGGGAATATAAAATATGTAAATAAAAGATCTAAATTTTTTTGAAATTTGCAAAAGAAACTGATTAAGAAATATTTGTTTCCTATTATATAGATATTATTTATAATTTTTAATTGGATCTTATTAAAAATAACTTTATAGTTAAAAAAAGTTAAGAATATATTAAAAAGTTTAATTAGAAAATATAACCATAAGTGATTATTTTTCTAGGACCCAAGAAAATAAAATAAAGGACTAAGAAAAAAAAGAATATACAGTAGGTTTAAACCAGAATTAGTAAGATTATGACGGTTTTTAGAAAGAACATATTGTTTTCCTAATAAGCTAAGGGTACTAGAATCCGACAGCTATTTGGTCTGGGTTCGATTATGACAGTGATCATCCAGCCGTATTTAGATATGTATTTTATGTGTAGAGCTAAAAATAAGGGATTATATTAATATGGAGAATAAATAAAGTTTTATTTTGATAAACTTCCTTAGTGCGTAATTATATTGATATTAATTTTGATACAGTTGTCATTTAATAGTAAGATATAAAATCTACAATTAAGCTAAAATAACTTTAAAACAGGAAAAATGAATGATGTGGGTATGAATTAGATATCTAAGAATAGATACTCTCATCAATATTTTCATTACCAACTAATCCGATTTTTCTTTATCCAACTACAGTTGAAGATAATTTTTTTGTTTGAATATCTAAAATTTTATGTGACATCAAATTTTTTAGAAACTCAAACTTTATTGGACATGCTCTAATACAGCAAATAAAGCTCCATCCCTTTTGGTGAAACTATATATAACATCCGATCGAACAAAAATGACAGCAGTTTTTTAATATCCCTTTTAATAACGATTTTAGGTTCTCGTAGCAGTTTTTTTATTTTCTTCAGTGATGGCCTTTATATGCCAAATAAATTTTTTCGTGTATGCTTTTAAAGGAGACTTCCATAATTCGATGGTATCAATCGTCTCGGATCTATCATCAAGGAAAATATATGAAAAACAACGGATACTAAAATTGATTGTGATAACGATGATTTGTGCACAATACTCCCTTCTGGGACATCTAAATCTTAGCAATTCTATCGATGGCTTTTGCATTTTACCTGTTAAACACAATGTCAAATCGCAATTGAATTACATAATTCTGCAGTTTGTTTTGGTTGTAAGATAAACTCCAGAAGAAGAAGGGAAGAAAAAAAAATGGAGTACTAATTCATTAATTAGCAGGAAAAAGAAAGATTCTTTTATTTGATAATTTTTTGTTTCTTCTCATTAATTAGAGAACATATATTTGTTACATACCGATCATGGCTCTGGCCATTTATACATCAAATAAGGTTCCCCTGCTCCGGTGAATCCATATATACCATTGGATCGAACATGATATGGGCAATAGTAACCGCATCTATTCATATCCCTTTTAGCTTTGTAAATTTGAAATCCTTCTTTCCTAGGCTTACCATTGTTGTCGACCCACCAAAAATCACACCAATAAAGTGTGGTATCAAGAAAATTGACATGAAACTCCCAACTCCAAGAGTTATCAAAAGCAAGACTACGCTCACCAAGATCGTCATCTGCAGATTTGCAATGGAAATTAAGCGGTGTATTTGGAGATAAGTCATTCTTCAGCACCACCATTGTTTTCGTAAAATGAATTCCGATGCCATCAGTTACTGATGAAAACCCAAACGATATTGTTAAAACAACGAGAAAGATTTTACCATTGATGAAGAAACAAGCCATTGTTTTGTTTGTAGTTGGTTTTTTTGGGGGGGGGCACAATAACTCATTTATTTGTAGTGTTTTGTGTTTTATCAAAAAAGGAAAAAATATAAACATGATATTTTCTCAATTAAAGACCATTAAGTTTGATTTTTCATGCAGTAAATTTCATCAAGTAAAACCAATCCAATTTTGTGCACACTATTTAATGTGCGTGCACTGAATATTTCAATCCTCATCATTAATATTATTCATAAAAATTATATAACGAGGGTCCAGATTTAAAACTTTATATTTTAAATCTAAAATGTTGTGTTTTATATTTTTTGAAAGAAAGATATAGAAATACCAGCAGAATACTAATAACTTCCAGAACATAAGTTCATCCAATAACTTCGAGAGCGTTGAGGTCTATTTCCACATAGTTCTCCACCGGCTTCAGGCTGCCAAGATGACCGGCTGCTCTGTTAGCTTCTCTGTAAGTGTGTTGAACCTTACAAGTTGAGAAATTGGACATAAGGCGTTTTATCGACTGCCAGACGTGGTGGCAGTTCCAAGGAGCCTTCGTAGAGTCATTCAAGAGAAGGTTGGTGACATACATAAAATCAGATCTGATTGAAATCCTTGGATAATTATTGTTATTGGATGCCTTGAGACCTGCTTCCACTCCTTGAAGCTCGTGCAACGTAATATCTAGGGGATTTGAGCTTCCTGCAACAGAAACCAGAGGGACACCATTCTACCTCCCTTCTTCTGGTTTGTGCCAAGTGCAGGAGATGTAGCTAGAACTCGTGTAGTCTGTTGTCAGGTTCCATTATGTGGATAAGGCTCTACTATCATTGTTGTCAGGCAAGGAGTGTGGACTATACGCCATCTTGAGCTTAACATCCTCGACAATTCTATAAAAAATCTGGTTCGTGGGTATAGTCTTCTGGGTGAAGATTCTTCTGTTCCTTTCACACCAATTGTGGTAAATGAAGGCGTTGAAACATAGATTCCTGATTGTGCCGGCTGTCTTGGTTCCTTTTATGTGGAGAATGCACCATTTGATCATATCTTCCCAATCTGTATGATCCAACCCTTTTATCCCCAGAAGTCTGAGGAGTCTGTTCCAAACGGTTTTCGCATGATGACAGTTGAAAAGGAGACGAAGGTCATCCTCTATCATGAGATTGCACATGAAACAAGTTGGATCTACGTACATTCCCCAAGATGAGAGCTTGTATCTGGTCTTCAATCCTCTGTGGAGGTAAATCCAGACCACAAAGCAGTGCCTCGGTATACAATTGGGAAACCAGACCAATTGATTCCATACATAGTCAATTTTTTGGTTTCTTAAGGCATTGTAGGTGTCCTTGAGAGTGTACTCGCCTGAAGGGCCAACTGTCCAGACAATTTTATCCTCTATTTGAGGGTGAGTTCTTGTGTTAGTGATATCCCAGGAGAGGTCGCCCAGAACGTTGGAGATATTTGGAGAGAGGACCCACTCACCATTCCCCTGACGACTACAAACCTTAGCTTCTGCGTGATGGGAGGAGTCATAAGGCATCTGAGAGGGGAAAAGATTGAGAATATTACCTTGTGGGAGCCATTTGTCTTTCCAGAGTTTAGTTTTGTTCCCATTACCAATCAAGTGGAGGATGAACTTAGAGGACTTATCTCTATGGTCCAGGATGCGTCTCCAACACCAGGAATAGTCCGCTGGGGCCTTGATGTGCCAGAAACCTTGTTCTTAATAAGATTTTTGCTGGCCTATTCGACCCATAAGGTCTCCTTCTTGCTGACAATATCCCAAATGTGACGGAGGTTGGCTGCTGCATTAGTAGTCTCAAGGCATCGGATGTCCAGGCCTCCTTCCTTTTGTGGGTAGCAAATAGTATTCCACTTAAACGCCGGTTGCTTGTACGAAAGCTCGATACCTTCCCACATAAACTTCCTAAATAAAGAGTTAAGGCAGCTAAAAGTCTTCTTTGGGAGGACAAAACAAGAAGTCCAGAAGATCAGCATGCTACTCAAAACTGCCTTTATGAGCAGAACTCTGCCTGCGAAGGATAAGGCTCGAGCTTTCCAAGATTTGGTCCTAGACGTGACCTGCTCGATGAGCCGCAGACAATACGAGTGCGTCAATCTGGTGGACAATAAGGGGAGGCCAAGGTATCTGACAGGCAGCTTCCCGAGTTCGAAGCCAAGAACAGACTTGATGCTGAAGGCATTGTTGCTATTCACCGAAGAAATAAAAATATTGTTCTTGTTGTTGTTGACTACCAGACCTGTTATTGCAGAAAAAATGGTGAGAGTAGTAGCCAGATATATGGCCGACTGCACATCTCCCTTCATAAAGACCAGAAGATCGTCCGCAAAGCAGAGATGCGTGACAATATGGTCTCTGAACTTCGGGTGGAGATTGAAGAGACCCACCCCTACTTGCTTGAGAATAAGGGAATTGAAGACATCCATAAGCATGACGAATATGTGAGGATATAGTGGGAATCCTTGGCGAATACCTCTCTTCCCTTCAATGTAGCGTGAGCCGAGTCGTTCACCATTATGGAGAATTTAGGAGAGGTGATGCACATACTAATCCATTCTGTAAATTTCTTTGGAATCTTGAACTTCTGAAGGGTAATAAGGATGGCATCCCACCTAATACAATCATAAGCTGTAACACCCGTAAATTTTGCATAAAGCTTACTCAAGAACGCATCATGGCCTGGGTTGAAGCTTCATGCTAAGCTTATAAATCTTACCAAGATATGCATTTGGGGTGGATGCCTTGACCACGAAAGATAGTGTTAAGGCCTTGTCACTCGTGATTGCGTATTCGAAGAAGACATCATAGTGCTAAGGCACTATGAGCCGTGATGCATCATTCAATGCATCATCGAACCAAAGTGGCATGGGAAGGACGCATCATAGTGCAAATGCACTATGAGTCGTGATCAAGGTTGTTACATATCGGATTTCGGTTCGTACCGGTCGAGGGCGATACACTGGTACGCCGGTATATCGGGGAAATTTCGGTTCAAATATCGGTGAAATATCGGTCCATATATTTTATACCTATAATTTTATGAAAAAATACTAGTTCACATTTTATAATTATAAATATAACAAACGTTTTTTCACAAAGTTTAGAAAGAAAAACTAGTAATCATCTAAAATATATAGATCCACAGATTTCATACAAAGTTCAAACTGGAAACATAAGAAAAACAAGAACAACTACAAAGTTCATCATCTAAAATGCTAATTAAAAAAGGATATTACAATTCTAATCGAAACCATTAGATTAATTATAGATATTATCATATCCATATATAATTCTAAAATATCATTAAAAATCTGAGTAATAATTGAAACCCTAAAACAAGGATTTTTTTTTAAAAAAAAATTAATTTTATTTAATTTTATTTTTATTTTTTTTTAAATTTGATTTTTCAAAAAAAAAAGTCGTCCATATCGGCCGTATCGGTCCATATCGGCCGCTATTTCGGTCAAATATCGTTGGCCGAAATTTCGGATTTCGTCTTCGCTACACACTGAAATCGGAAATTTCGGCGAAACTTCGGCCATTTCGGCCGAAATTAACTACATAGGTCGTGATGCAGCATGAAATGCATCACAGAGCCAAGAAATGCATCACAATGATGCATCAACGTGTTTAGTTGCGAACGGCTTTGGCAAGAAATCTTCATTTAGGCCTTGGCACCAGATGGATGACATCTGCGTTTCTAATATTTATATGTAGAAATGTGAATAATACATATATAGGGAGGAGGTGTTGGTTGAATGTGCATGAGCGGAAATGCACATCTAGCTATGCGATGTATCCTATACTTTGGAGCATACTTGATGCGTAAGCATCAATATGCTGAAGCTTAACCGAGTATGTTACGAACGGCTTTGGCAAGAAATCTTCATTATGGTCTTGGCAGTCGATGGATGACCCTTACCTTTCTAATGTTTGTTTATGGAAATGCGAATAAAACATATATAGGGGGGGAGCTTTGCTTGAATGGGCATAAGCGGTAATGCACATGTAAACACGATGTAGCCTATACGGACTAGGCTTTGCTTGCCCTTTGGCCTTGCAACGAAGTTGGAATTGGTGTTGACTTCGCCTTAATAGGCTTAAGTTGATTGTCCCTTTAGAATTTACTTTTGATGAACTACGGTCATGCTTGATCCCATCAAGGTACGGGTTGGGTACGTAGGCAGCCGCAATGCAATGCATTGTGGTGCAGCACTTTCTCGCTCATATCATCTAATTTGGGAGATGATTGCGACATTATGGTAACTCATATCACCTGGCTCAGCAATGTTAAGCAAGAGATGATTGTTCATACTTCCTTGGAACCGTCGCGGCATGGAATGGCATGTGCCTGGATGTTGCACCCTTGGCAAGAACAAGATAAGTGCAGGCTCCAGCGCATGGTCGAAGCAAAATTGATGAAGCGAAATCTTAGGCTTGAAACAACCTAAGTGGTCGTCCAAGGCATGAGTTAGGCCTGGACAATAAATGAAATTATGTGATGCTTGCCAAAGGCATCCCCGTTAGCTTAGATAGCCTTTAACCTTGGAAAAATGAGGGTAAGTGGAATAGCCTTGCACCCTTTGTAAGTCAAGGGTGAGGTTGGAATATGGAGACTAAGGTCGGTGTACCATGCTTGTAGAGCATGTTTGGAAATGATCATACTTGGAATGATATGAATGTAGCTTGAGAGACGTGGGAACTACGTCTCGTGTTGAACGCATAATTGGCATGCGTGGAAAGCGAAAAATTTATCTGCACTTCCCAGCGATAAGATAGCCTTTAAGGCCCGATTATTCTCATTTAAAATCACGCATAGGGGAGTTCTGGCATGCGCGGCGCAGTGTGCCGGAAGTGGAATTTTCCTGTCTGTGACAAATGGTATCAGAGCAAGTTACGAGAAAACACTAGGGACTGTGAGTTTTGGACTCGTCAGTGAGCATTTTGTATTATGACTACAAAATTTTTCCTTCAAAGGAAATAGAAAGTTGGAAGATTAGGCCAACTGTTGTGCGAATATAGAGGGGATAAATAAGGCCAAGTGCCTATACAAAAGAAATTGTAACTCACTAGTTACTCCGCTAAGATTTGGACGCGCTCGAGTGTGTTGTGAGTTTGCCAGGAAACCCGTTTGGAACGGTGGCTGGTGTCCGACTACCCTTGGCACTGGACTGATCACCCTCTCACCCGTGCAACACGGTGTGTGTTGTCAGGTTGGCTAGCACCCACTTACGAGTGAAGATCGTCCGGGACGATGACTTGCATCCGACTGCACTGGCATTAGAATTGGGTCCTCACAGTACTACGTTAGAAACTATTCATAAACTCGAGATGACCCTTTCCAACCTATGTGAATTTTGGGGACTCTTAAGTGTATGGTATGTGACGTCCGCTTAAGATCTCGTGTTGAGTGGATTCTTTTGCATTCTTGAGCATGTGTTATGGGACGCATGTTTATGGATCCAATTTGAGTTTTCTCGTTAAAGTTATAAAAAACCTTTGTGGATCCTATGTGACGTGTGTTCGGTAGGTCTCAATTGGCGTTTATGGCAAATTGTGGGCCCTATTAGGATTCTGGGATGCGGTATGGGACGCACATTTAGAAGGTTCTATTTTGTTCTCATTAACAAACATTGGATACTTGCAAGATTTCTGTGCATCCTGGAACGGAACAGATATATACGAAACTTAAATCGATGAAGCTTGTCCACAATAACTTGAGATAAATTTCGAGGACGAAATTCTTTGAAGGTGGTAAGATTGTAAAACCCGCAAATTTTGCATGAAGCTTACTCAAGAACGCATCATGGCCTGGGTTGAAGTTTCATGCTAAGCTTATAAATCTTACCAAGATATGCATTTGGGGTGGATGCCTTGACCACGAAAGATAGTGTTAAGGCCTTGTTACTCGTGATTGCGTATTCGAAGAAGACATCATAGTGCTAAGGAACTATGAGCCGTGATGCATCATTCAATGCATCACCGAGCCAAAGTGGCATGAGAAGGACGCATCATAGTGCAAATGCACAATGAGTCGTGATGCAACATGAAATGCATCACCGAGCCAAGAAATACATCACAATGATGCATCCACGTGTTTAGTTGCAAACGGCTTTGGAAAGAAATCTTCATTTCGGCCTTGGCACCAGATGGATGACATCTACGTTTCTAATATTTATATGTAGAAATGTGAATAATACATATATAGGGAGGAGGTGTTGGTTGAATGTGCATGAGCGGAAATGCACATCTAGCTGTGCGATGTAGCCTATACTTTGGAGTATACTTGATGCGTAAGCATCAATATGCTGAAGCTTAACCGAGTATGTTGCGAACGACTTTGGCAAGAAATCTTCATTTTGGCCTTGGCAGTCGATGGATGACCCTTACCTTTCTAATGTTTGTTTATGGAAATGCGAATAAAATATATATAGGGAGGGAGCTTTGCTTGAATGTGCATAAGCGGTAATGCACATGTAAACATGATGTAGCCTATACGGACTAGGCTTTGCTTGACATTTGGCCTTGCAACAAAGTTGGAATTGGTGTTGACTTCGCTTTAATAGGCTTAATTTGCTTGTCCCTTTTGAATTTACTTTTGATGAACTACGGTCATGCTTGATCCCATCAAGGTACGGGTTGGGTAGGCAGCTGCAATGCAATGTATTGTGGTGCAACACTTTCTCGCTCATATCATCTAATTTGGGAGATGATTGCACATTATGGTAACTCATATCATCTGGCTCGGCAATGATAAGCAAGAGATGATTGTTGTCACACTTGATGAGGTAGTTGCAATACCATTTGATGGATTGTTCATACTTCCTTGGAACCGTCGCGGCATGGAATGGCATGTGCCTGGATGTTGCACCCTTGGCAAGAACAAGATAAGTGCAGGCTCCAACGCATGGTCGAAGCAAAATTGATGAAGCGAAAGCTTAGGATTGAAACAACCTAAGTGGTCGTCCAAGGCATGAGTTAGGCCTGGACAATAAATGAAATTATGTGATGCTTTCCAAAGGAATCCCCGTAAGCTTAGATAGCCTTTAACCCTTTGAAAAATGAGGGTAAGTGGAATATCCTTACACCCTTTGTAAGTCAAGGGTGAGGTTGGAATATGCAGACTAAGGTCGGTGTACCATGCTTGTAAAGCATGTTTGGAAATGATCATAATTGGAACGATACGAATGTAGCTTGAGAGATGTGGGAACTAGTCTCGTGTTGAATGCATATAAGGCATGCGTGGAAAGCGAAAAATTTATCTGCATTTCCCAGTGCACCATGGTTGCTGTTTAGAGGCAGCAAACCTGCTGATGTCTGCCCAAAGGCCGACTCTTTTGTCTTCACTGTTAAATCCATACACAATTGTTAACACAAAAGAAGTACCATTCTGTAAAGAAATTCTTACAAAAATAGCTATATCAGTGCAAAAAATAAGATTAACATTAACAAAATTTGAGTCTCACATAAGCCATATCCTACCCATACTGTGATGTAAGTAATTGTCCATACAGGACCAATGAGGCAAAAAAAAATTCCTGACTCTATCTTTGTTAGAGACCTGGACATGAGTTTCTACAAGCACACACACTTTAAGACTATTCCTAATGATAAAAATTTTGACCTCAGACTGTCCAAAATTAATCATTAGAAATAAGTCTGTAAGGAGCCTGTTTAATCCGGCCAGCCTTCTTCCGGTCAGAATTCTTTATGCCCAGATGTGAACGGTTGAGCTTGGGTTGGATGCTTTTTAGCTCCCCCTGCAGGTTCCCTGGAGTCTGAGCAATGCTCCCTGTAGCTGTACCAATGTTGGTTGTAGTTGGGTAAAAACAGAATTGTCACCAGGTTATGGAAGAGTTTCTGGTTCCACAATAGCCATATCATTCATATCATTGGGTCCCCCCCCCCCTCTTCTAGGATGGAGAAGGGTTAGTAACTACTATCAAGGCGGACTGATCCCTGGGGTTCAGTTGTTTCCTGGTGGCTTCAAAGCCTGGTGAGAAAACAGGAGTGCGGGTGGCTTTAGGTTCTGTCCTGTCTGGAATCACCTGTTCAGCAGGCTTTGACAGTTTTCTTTTGTTGGTTACAGGCTTCCAAGCCTTCTCACTAGTCATCATCTCAAGCACATTGAGTAAGTTGGAGTTTTTCTCTGTGGTGGAGTGATCAATATCCTTATAGGATGTGGATTGCAAGGTGGGTGTGTGGTTTGAAGCATGTGCTCTAATTTTTTTTGCAACTGGTTTCACTATGGCAGGATGTAGAGCAACTGCTACATTGGGCTAGTTTCCAAGCATAGTCTACACTCACAGTGTGCTTGGACCCATCATCAAAAACAACATATATTAATCTCTTCAATTCTGAGCTTGGGTTGATCTCTACACAGACCCTAGCATAGGACATTCTAGTCTTGGTTGATGTTGGACCATCTAGCAACAAGGCTTACTTACAAAGAGGCTATGTAGCTTAAGCCAACATGGTTGAAGAGGTGAATATGTACCTGTTTGATGGTCATCCACACAGGTACAGTCTGCAAGTTATCCAGCTCCTGCTCTATGAAAGGGATCCATCCTATGACAAAGAATGGTGTGTGGGATATGAAGACTGGACCATGTTCCAAGGCAGTGGTTCTGTTTTCCTCCAATGCAAATTTGAGAATGTAGGCTCTATCACCATGGACTGTCATGGACAGGGCTCCTTTGATGCTCCAAGCTTTCTCAATGGCATTCTTTACCAAATGGTAAGGGAGTCTTCTGTCTACAAATCTTCCAACCACCAGCTGCTCACAATCCCTCTTCTGGTCTGCAATTGCAGGTTCACTGACTCTAGCAACAAGCACTCCATCAACCATTACTGGAGGTTTGAAGCAAAGCTCAGCTGATGAACTCTGCATTATACTCTTGGTTCTACTAGCTGCTCCATTCCAATTTAGCTAGCAGGAGCTATGATGCCCTTATTTTCACGGTTCCCAGCATCAAATTTGGGTGAGCTAGAAACAACAAATCTAATTACTAATAGATTCTGAGAGGGTTGAGAACAATTACCATCTTGTTGTGATTGAGCTGTGGAGGTAGGCATCTTTGTGATCATTGAAATGCTTCCAACCCCTTTGCAGTTGTTGTTGATTAGGCTAGGGCTAAAACTTATCCCATTGTTCTCAGGGTTCTCATCAACAATTTTGGGTGAGCTGGAATTAGCAGTACTGATAATTGAAGGGTTATGAGAGTATTGAGAACACTTACCAGTATTGGGTTATTGAGCTATGGAGGTTTGCTTCTTTGTGTTCAATTAATTGCTTCCAATCCCATTCCAATTGATATTGAGGGAGCAAAGGATTTCAGATTTCCTATTGTTCTTATCCGTAATTGATGTTGACCCATTTGTAGGAAGGAGGGAATTGAAAGATATTATGGGTAGGAAAGTAGCAAGGTTCTGAAGAAAAGATGGATCAGGAGGAGTGACCTCCGTGGGAACAAAAATAACGAGGAGCCTTAATCTTTGGCTTGGTCAAAGGAGGGCGGCCAGGTCAAATGCGAGAGACCTATCTATCTTTCCTCAAAAACAATAATAATTGATATGAGACATCATTGCCAAGAAGCACCGGTGGTCTAGCGGTAGAATAGGACCCGAGTTCGATCCCCCGCTGGTGCACATTAGTTTTTGTTTCCAATGTTTTTTTTAGAATTTCTTCACCCTCTGTTTATACTTTATACCCCTTTTAATTTCCAATGTTTTTTTTAATAATTTCTTCACCCTCTGTTTATACTTTATATCCCTTTTAATCGCCAAATTCTGAATCTGAGAGAAAGAGCAATGTCGATCTCTGCAAACGAATTCCATCAAGGTAATTGCATTTCAACATTGATCTTCAATCCCGTCAAACATTAATTTCTAATTCTCTCTCGATGATTTCTTTTTTAATTTGCAGAAAATGATGATAATAGCGATTCTGAAACCAATAATCTAGTAGATGATGGTCCTGATTATTACCAACCAATCTCTACCGATGATGATGAAAACGAAGAAGAAAACAACAATTATGATGAATTCCAAATGATCTCTAATGGTCGTATTGAACCTGAAATTGGGATTCACACTCTTGACCTCAACAGTGATGGAGATGAGGAGGAAACGATTGAAGTAGAAGAAGCAGCAGCTTCAAATTCAGAAATCTCAAGAGCTTATATGGAAGATGAGAATCGACGTAACGCTCCATTAACACCAGAGAACTCAAGTCGAATCATGGATGCTATGCGTGGGATTTCATTTCAAGGAGGATTTGTACCCGATTGGATTAATCAAGTTCCTGATGATCGTTGGATTGATCAACTCAGAAATCTAAGACAACAGCAACCCAATTCTACTACTACTAGTAGTACTCCTCCTGCTACTCACAACTAG
Source organism: Papaver californicum (assembly GCA_023531435.1). Classification (NCBI taxonomy): domain Eukaryota; kingdom Viridiplantae; phylum Streptophyta; class Magnoliopsida; order Ranunculales; family Papaveraceae; genus Papaver; species Papaver californicum. The sequence goes on along the minus strand of JAJJMC010033089.1, from coordinate 43,251 downwards.
TATGAACTTCGTCTCGGATTCGATCTTCTTTGTTTGATGTTTGTCTTTGAATTTGAATTCAATTTATCTGCATTATCAATATATCATCAATCAACTATGTGTTTATGCAACACCAACACGTATCGGACACGTATCTGGCAGAATATGCCAACCGGTGCCCGGAGTGAGCCGCGAACCGGGTTTCACATTTACCAAACGGGCTGCCGCAACGTCACTTTGGTAAATGTGTGACCAAAGCAAGAGATAAGGCTAGTGACTTCATCAAAACCCTAATTATTTTTGAATTATTATTCTATAAAATGTAGGGGAGGCCGGGGAGGCTCTTCACACACTCTGATCTGATTAGAGGTCAAGAGAGTGATGCGAAGAGCTTATTTTCACTTAGATTCGGTACGCTAAACTTTAGCGATGATCCGACATTACTATAGTTTAATAGTACCTAATTTAAGTGAAACGAGGCTCTCCACATAACTCCTCTTGTATCCTGCAGCAGCAGGATCATCCGAGTAATCCATTAGATGAATAATTATTGTAGTCAGGAATCAAGAAAGTTATGTTAAAGCCTTATTTTCACTTGAATCGGGTTTGGAAATGTTAATTTGAATAGGTCATTTAACTGATTTGAGTGAAACTAAGGTTTCATCATAACTATTTAGTCTGTGATTCTGGAGGTATATATACTATACTACTTTGCTGGCAGGTATTGCTGGAAATGTTACAGATGTGAACTGGTATTGCATCCTTCTATCACATTATTATTATGGTTGCTTCTTTCCGGCACATCGGCAAAATGAGATCTGATGATGCTTTTGCTTTTCTGTTTTCATTACTTGTAGATCTGATTGTCAACATCTTCTGTTCTGTCTGAATTTTTTTTTTTTTTTTTTGGCAATATTAGTTTCTTATTGTATTTTGTGACTGAACTATAGCTATAACTCGATAGGTTTTAGATTTTGAGTCAGTTTGCGATGATGTTTAGTACTAGTGGATTTGGCACAAAGTACAAAAGTTGAAAATGCATTTCTTTTCAGATTAAAAAATTATAGAAAACCGTGTATTTGTTTGCATCCGGGGTCTGATAATTTTTATGTATGTTCCACGATCAATGAACATAATAAGTAACAACCAGTAAATGTAGAATTTGATGAAAATCAATGATAATAAAATAACCAAAAATACACACGAGTATTTCAACAACAAACTTTTGGATCAAACTGCACAGAACAATCACAAAAAGAAGAGGCCAAACTGAGAGTCCGGCATTCTTAAAACTTAGCAGTACACACTCCATCTCTGATCACCTCATAAGCCTCTCTACTTCTTGTTCTCTTCAATCCAGCTGTAAAATGAATCTTCAACGCTCCTTCGGTGCATATGTTGGAAACTTTCACCCAAATCATCACCTTTGTTTTGATTCCTTCGACATTGGTTAACATTCCTTTCTCTAGATTCCCTGTCACGGTAGTGTCGAATCGCAAGACGGATGAATCTTTATATCCGACTTCACAGACAGATGGTATGTGCACCACTAGTTTATGTGTATCTTCATCGAACTCGTAGTTGGTTGCATCTTTTGGGAAAATACCTATTGCCATGTCATATTCTTTTAGCAATTCTATCAATGGCTTTTGCATCTTACCTGTAAAAACACAAAGTTAAATTGCATTGAATTGCAGAATGCTGCAACAGATATTTGGCTCTAGCCTTGCAAAAATGAAGATACCGGAATTGGCTTACGGCGAGCTATATGGAACAGGAATTCGGCAATGTCTAATGGAATGAAGGACAAGAAAGAAATGTTGGTACCTTTAACTTTGTTAACCAACCATTTAGCTCCTCCTTCTATGCTGTTTTGCATTGACTATTGCAAATGAAGAAAACATGTATTAATTCATGAATTCCCATTTAAGAACAAGATCAACAATGCAAATCATGGTTTGTCGTTACGGATCGATGTTCCTCGTCGATTAGAACCATGATTTATTTATTTTTCATTGAGTCAGAAATCCAAAAATTCCTTGAACAATTCTCCTTCTAATATTTTGAAAATACAATTTTCTATTCAAGATACAATATTTTTGACTCTGTGGTGGATAATGGATATCGATCAACCATTTACAAAAAAAAATAAAAAAATAATAATAAACCAAAGGAAACAAATGAAATTGCTTGCATATAAGAGGAGATGATTATGGAAGAACTTACAGTAATTTCACTACCAACGGAGCCAAGTTCCTTGCTTGCTTTGTTGCTAAACCATAAGCTCCCAACCTTACCCATTATTTGATCCATCTCTATCTCTCTGTCAATATGGAGGAGGATATGAAGAAAGGATCAAGAAAACCAAAATTGAGAGAGAGTAAGAAAAGAAATTTGTTTGAATGAAAAAGAAAGTTGAACATATAAAATTTGGGTAGATATTTCCGCCCAACTCATCTGTTTTGTTTTTAAATTAATCCAATGTTTCCTAAAGTCAATGTTGTCACCTAAAGAATAATGTTTTAGAAACCATCATCAACAAACGAAAAATGCTTCAAGAAAGAAAAAAATATCAACAAACGAAAATGTGTGCTTTAAAAAAATGTGCATAAACATTTTATTTCATTTGGAATGTTAAGCAAATATGCACACGATTTATCTTTTTTTAGATTTTTTTTGTATGATGATGTTTGCTTATACTCTGTAACTGGACAAGTTTTATATAAACGTAGCCGTATATATATTTATATAACTTGTAATTTGACAAGTCCCTTAATATAGTAACGGTGTAAAGTTTTCTTTTTTCTGTGGACGGAGATACTAAAAATCTAATAAAAATCATTGTTTTATTGGGTTTTAGAAAACACTCGTATAGAAATAATTCATGTCTAAAAAATAATATATGACTTTTGTAGTTCTGTTAAAAATATACAATTTAATTTTATTCTTTACAAAATTATATAATTTAATTTTATTCGACGACGAATTTTTATCTTAATTCAATTTATAAAAACATTTTCTTGTCGCAATTATCTAGTTATTTGTGCTTTCAAAGTTTTAATAATTAATATGTAATTAATCCCAGTTATTAATCGAAAACATATTAAAAAAAAAGAAAACCAGCATTATTCGGCCGCCTAGCCGGAGTTAGATACCTGCTTTTAACTATATATCTAGATCAGGGCATAAGCTAAGGTTGGCTCTTCCCGGTAGATGGGTAGTTTCTGTACTTCTCAGTATTTTTGGGTGGAAGTATCTGAAATGAGAATCCGAACAATAACGTGACTAGCACCTTCCGACCCCACAGATTCCTAATGACTCAAGAGTAATCAAAACTTATTACAACCGTCAAAAACATCTGATTCTGATCAAACAAATCATAAACCGTCAGATTGAATAACTTTTACCATAATAGGCCCCACCTTCTTATTCATAAACTGAATGTAGTTTAACTACATTCTGTCGTTTTCTCGGTTTATAGCAAAAGGAACCACTCAGAAATCTCTCCGTTAGATCTTCTTCTTCTTCCTTCACAGAGCCAGACAGACAGAGATCATCATCAATGGCGGCCAGAACCAGACTCAGAAAAGGACCTTTACCTTCTCCACAAGAGGTAATAAGAAATTACTTATATATCTCCTAACTGTGAATTTCAATCTAAACCCTAATTGTTTGATTTCTTGGAATTTTTACAGACAATTGAGAAATTAGAGAAAATTTTGACCGATGATGGCAATTATTATGGTGCTCAACAGATGTATAAATCAACTAGTGCAAGGTAATTAGTAACTGGATTTTAATTAATTTTGGAAGATTTTGTGAGATTTTGTTGATTTTGATTTTGATTGTGATGTGTTAAATAGGTATATATCAGCTGAAAGATTTGATGCAGCTCTGGATGTACTTCAATCTGGTGCTGTTATTCAATTGAAGCATGGACAGGTGCTTTTCTCCCAATTGTTTAATCAAGATTAAGATGATTTCCGCGTTCTTGATTTTGTGTTTAGTAAGTTCTTGCATGTTGCGGAGAGTTGGATAAGTCTGCAATGGAGTTACATTGTACTTATTGTGCTGTGAATTTAGAGCTATTCTGATAATTCAATAGACGGAAGTTGGATTAGTGTGTGGAATGCTCTTACAGTTGTACTTTTGGGGCTGTAAATTGAGAGCTGTTATGATAATTCAGTAGAAGTTGGATTAGTGTGGGCGATGTTGTTACATTGGTACTTATTGGGCTGTGAATTTAGAGCTATTATGATTATTCAAGTTGTTGTGTTCAGTTCGTTTTTATGTTCTTTGTGGATGATTCCTGAGTTTTAAGGTGTTTGAGGAAAAAAATTATATTGAACTGGTATTGGATTGGATGTTGACAGACTACATGTGGAGGTGAACTTTCGTTGATGCTTGTGGAGACCCTTGTTAAAGGGAAATTTCCTTACAATGAAGAAACTCTAGGTCAGATTCTTTTTCTTTTGTTTCGCTTATAGTTGATTACTTCATTTGGATTGTAGGACTAGTGGTCGAGTGTAACAGTCTGTTAATAGTTTAAGCTGATGGGTGCATACAGCTTTGAGCTTCTCATATGAGTGGCATTAAGAGTTTTTGGTTGATCTGGACATTTACCTTTTACTTTGAGAGCATTAATATAAGACTAGGAGCAGGGAACATATCCTGGATACGAATGTGTCGTTCTTTAGTTTAGGTGGATTCTCTCCTTTAAGTTCGTGCTTTGACATGTTTCATCTAGGACAACGGAACTTTCACTGTTGATTAATATATTCTCTTGCCTTAAAATACATGTGTATGTGTATTAGGCCGTATTAAGAAGATACATGAGGTGTTTCCGCGGATATCTTTGCCACAACAATGGGGAGATGATGATGACGACATGCAAAAGCTTTCTGAGGCCTTAGGGGCAGCAAAGATACGTGTTGATGCTTGTTCATCATTCATGAAAGCTGCAATCAGGTGATGACTATTACAGTTTTGTCTTTCCCTTGCGTCTGACCTTTTGTTACAGTGAACAGAGATGATGCCTGTGTTAAGCAACCTATTATGACATGATTTTAAGTTTTGATAATTTCAGAATTTACTCCTAATTGTTTGTGTTTCTTGTCATAGGTGGTCTGCCGAATTCGGAGGTTTCAAGCATGGATCTCCTGAATTACATTGCATGTTAGCTGAATACATAAGTTCTGAATCTCCTGAACCGGTAAGTTCATAAGGGACACGTAAGCTCTATAAGTTGTTGGGTCATTACCACCTCATGATGAATAAAATTTCTAACTTTTCATTGTATATCAAGCATCAAATGCTCTATTATATTGTTTGGGATTTAAAGAATAAAAGCACGTTGTAAACCTTACCTCTTTGACTCTTATTTAGGGCACATGTAAATTGTATTACTAATATCCTGTTGCTACGCAGGACATGACAAGAGTGACGCTTCATTTTGTTCGAGGAAACCAGCCTGAGAAATTCGCATCTGCCATAGTTAACTTCATGAGCAAGGTTGGCCTATTTTAATGTCCTAAAACTTCATCTATCTTAGATGTGAATACTAAACTTACCAATGAATTAGCTATGCTGAATGTGAATTTACTAATGTGTAACATGTTTCTTACCCTTACATTTACTTTTGACTAAGCTCTTTCCTTCACAAAACGTCAACTAAGCTCTTTCCTTCACAAGCTTCTTCCTAATATCTTACATTTACTTCTACTTCGATGATCAACTTTGAAACATATAAATCTTATTTATTCACGCTATTCTCTATGCTGTGCAGTGCTACCCAGGGGAAGATGATGTGGCTATATCACGAGCAGTTCTAATGTAAGGGTGCTTAAGGATTCAATCTCACATATTTTGCTGTACTATTGTGCAGTTTCGTATTTTCTTTTCTGAAACCAACCGTGGGTGCTGTGACCTTGTTTCGTATAGTTGTGTCGGAAAAATCTCAAAATATCTTTTGTTTGTTAGGTATTTGTCCCAGAAGAATCTCAGAGATGCTAACAAGCTCATAGATGAGATAAAAAAGAAAGCGAAGGTGGAGGAACTTGACTTCCCAGACTCAGAGTTGATCAAGTTCATAATGTATCTTTTACAAACGTATGTGTGACTTCTGTCCTGTTTATTGGTTCACTTGCTATTGTTAGCCCTTTTAAAAATGAAGCATGTTAGTTGATACAGCCTTTAGGATATAAATGTGTATTGGCATCAGATTGATTATCTAATCTGTGATTTGTCATTGGACTGGCTGTCACAACACTTGGTTTGTAGTCCAACTTATATCAACTATCATATTAAGCTGAACTTCTGCATAGGTAGTTAAACTTCTTATTAGTAGAATGCGTAATGATTCTGATCTGATAATATGTAACTTTTGTTTTTTTGGCAGTTTGGAAAGAGACGCTTTGCCACTCTTTAGAATGTTGAGACAAAATTTTAAGTCGAGTATAGATAGGGAGTCTTCATTTGAGGAGGTGATTTTTCTTCTTTGTCTCGTATCGCAAAATTCGATTTAATTCTATTCGTAATCCTATTGAGTAGTGTATTCTTTACTGGTTTGTGTTGTTATGTTCTAACTGAAAGCTGATGTGTTTAGTTGCTAGATGAGATAGCCGAAAAATTCTTCGGAGTGCGGCGTAGAAATCCTCTGCAAGGGGGGTTGCTTGGCGACATTTTTAAGGTCAGTGACCGGTTCGAGGTATGAAAAATTATCCAGATTGAATCCATTCTGACTTCTTTTCTTGTTGTATCGTAGATGATGGAAGGTGTTCCAGGTATGTGAAGATCATATGCAGTCTCTCTCTGCTTGATCTGATCAAGAAGCATTCGTTGCTAATTCTCTTCAGCTGGTGGAATAACTCTCGATGCTGGCTCTAGTTTTAATGCCTCAAATCTGAAGGGCGTTTAACCCTCAGATGAGGTGACAAACTGCAAAACATCCGAAAGTAAAGGTCTATAATTGGATTGCTCGTTTACTCAGTTTTTTCCCTGAACCAATGAATTTGTAGCTTTTTTCAGCAGAGGGATTCTTCGTCTCTGAAAACAAACAATAATCCTTTCTCCATGACCCCCGCCATCTTCACTTGTACCATCACCATTAAATTTAAACATATTCCTCGTCGTTGATCCATGTTTGAACTGTACAATCTGTTGTACTATTAGTATTTACTCTTCTTTTAAGAATAATAATAAATCAGGTTCTAAATTTAGCTATGAATTTATGTGTAATTGGTGATGGTTGTTGTTTAATAATTGCTTTAAATTTTTAGCTGCACCATCTTTGTAGATTATATGGAAAAGAAAAAGGTACTTTTCGGAACTAACTGAAAATGAAATGTAACCTAATGTCTCACCTTTTATCACAAGACTGACGGTTTTCACTTCCTTTGCCTTTACTTTTCATAACTATGTTTGTACCTCTGTTACTTAGCTTCTAAACTAAGTTATGTAAGTAGTTTTTCACTTTCACTGCTCACCATCATTGACCCATCTTAGCGTTCCTTTTTCTTTAATAATGGGTTGGTAAAAATTAAAAGCTGATTAATTCAGATCGTGAATTTTAACATCTAATGGCTTTATGATTCGATTCTACGTTGCTTGCGGCACCTATCTTACCTAATGAACTCCACTCAACCAATTTACCTGCTTTTCTGTTCCATTTAGAAAAGCATTTCAAACCTGCTTAATAATTGATTGAACCAACTTAAGAAATGCATTTGAAACCTACTTAACAAGAATTGATTGGAATTTTAAATTTTTAATGTGGAATTATAACCAAACAATGTCAAAAAGCAGTAGCAAACATCCGTTTTCAAACAACAACAAACATTGTCAACTAGAATAAAATGCGAAACTAATCTAAGGTGCAACAAGACTTGCTGGTTCCCGCATGATCCTCACTACATGTAGTGAACACTCTAAGTCATGTTTGCATGACTTACTAGTATGGGAAAAACTTGCTATTAGAGGGTGTTAGGTGGTGACAAATAGAGACACAACACCTTGCTGAAGTTCTTCAAGCACGTTCTGCAACCATCAAAACTGGTAAGCCAACCTGTTAGATGCACACAAAATCATGGAGCTGTCCATATTCCCAACCTAAAAATAATACTAATATTCTTGCACTTCTTCGCATGACAAAAGTCCACACCTTCTCATATAACGAGAAAGACTTGCACAGAGAAAAAGAGACAAAATGAAACCCCCCATCTACTCTTCTTCTTCTTTGTTAATAAGAAAAAGTGTTAATGGAAGCTTTAGTAAAAGTAGAGGTCTATCACCGTATCTATCTTTTGGGTTATTAGGATTTATATTCTTTGCTGTTGTCTTCATTTATGGTCAAGATTTTCATTCCCTCTTTACAATACAACATGATGCAACTACTGTTACATCCAATTTCCAACGTATTCATCAACCTCAGACTCATGAACAACAATCACAAAATCCACCACCACCACCATCTATGATTCAAACAGGTGAGTTTTCGTTATTCTTTTCTTGCAGAATTAATTGAATTGTCCTTGTTGTTAGAATAGTCTCACATCGCCTGAATACTATGAACAAGTCATGGGGCATTTCTTGTCTTTGCAGCTTAGTCAGAGACTGGTTCAGAGTATCTGGAATTAGTCAGATTAGTGTAATTTTTTGTTATGGTTTGTTTGGCTGAATGGATGTTTGTTTTTTGGGTAGAGAAGGAAGAGGATGACACTAACAGACTTGAAAACGGAGTGCCACCGGTCGAAAACAAGGTGCCGTTGAGTGGTACGGAGACGAAGGATGGTGATGATGATGATAATAATGATAATGTAGGAGAGTGTGATATATTTAGTGGGAGATGGGTATGGGACGAATCAAATCGACCGCTTTACGAAGAATCCGAATGCCCATACATACAACCACAACTAACTTGTCAAGAACATGGCAGGCCTGAGAAAGATTACCAGTTTTGGAGATGGCAACCCCATGGTTGTTCCCTTCCAAGGTTAGCTATAATCCTCCAATCTCTCTACGCATTGCAAGCGATTTATTTGGTTAATGAATTTCATTTATAGGAATTGGATAAATCTTGAGAAAGTAATTACATTTATGGTTGTTTATTCAGTTTCAATGCAAGTCTAATGTTGGAGAAGCTTAGAGGAAAGAAAATGATGTTTGTCGGAGACTCACTAAATCGCGGTCAGTACGTTTCTTTCGTATGTCTAATTCACAGATTGATCCCTGAACATGCTAAATCCATGACAACCGTCGACTCCCTCACCGTCTTTAGAGCTGAGGTAGTAACCAAATCTAAAGTTTTGTTAAGACACTAACTTCAAATTTTAGTAGTACTATTTGCAATTGTTGAAATAATGTTAGTTTTAAATGCTCGAGGCGTAATTTGTGTAGGAGTACAATGCAACAATTGAATTCTACTGGGCTCCGTTTCTTCTTGAATCGAACTCGGATAATGCTGTCATCCATAGGGTGACAGATAGAATTGTCCGCAAAGGATCGATCAATAAACATGGTAAATATTGGAAGGGGTCAGATATTTTGGTGTTCAATACATACCTATGGTGGATTGCAGGCTCCAAGTTCAAGATACTGTAAGCAATTCTAATGCAAAACCTTTCAGTAAATTCTCCATTTTTTTTCCGATGATATGCCATGTAGTATCGAATTTGTTAACAATGGCATTGTCTTTTGATTAGTACGCGTGGGTCTTTCAATGACGAGAAGAAAGTTATAGTTGAGATGGAAACAGAAGATGTGTATCGAATGGCAATGGAGAGTTTGTTGAAATGGGTTGAGAACAATACGGATCTTAAGAAAACAAAGATCTTCTTTACAAGCATGTCGCCTACTCATGGAAGGTATACTCAAGTTGAACTGTCATTCTTAAGAAAGAATTCACAGGTTTAATGTAAATGCTCGTTTAGTACTTGAGACAAACCATATTTGTCTATACTTAAAAAACAAATTTACATGTCTTATTGCAGGAGTATCGATTGGGGAGGTGACAAAGATGGAAGCTGTTACAACCAGACGACTCCAATTGAAGATCCATCATACTGGGGAAATGGATCACGTAAGAGCATAATGAGAGTAATCGGAGATGTATTTAGTAAAACTAAGGTACCCATTACACTTCTAAACATTACCCAATTGTCAGAGTATCGGAAAGATGCACATACGTCAATCTACAAGAAGCAATGGAGTCCATTAACACCGGAGCAATTAGCAAACCCTGTAAGTTACGCCGACTGTACACATTGGTGTTTGCCTGGATTACAAGATACTTGGAATGAGCTTTTATACGCTAAGCTCCTCCGTCCTTAGAGAGTCATTGCTATATGTAACTACATCACGATTTGACACATATTTTTTTGCGCCTTTGATAGGATGAATCTGCAGAGTTAGCTACCATTTCAGGTTCTACTTCTGTCAAAAAGGCCAACAATTTAAGTATTTGTATCAAAAATAAAAGAAGAATTCATACACAGTTGTAATTGATAAAAGATTGTTGCAAAGAACAAATAGATATCGTCTGTTTTTCTTCTACTTGACAAAAGAAAAAGAAAAAAAAAACGACATTTTCTGATCTCTTTAATGTTAGGAAATGTTACTGTTGGGGTTTGATCGTCTGACCTTGAGCATGAGAGTTCAATATTTTCCACGTCAATAATGGCTAGCAACATGCCGGAAGTTTTGAGCTTTTAAACACTGCCGCTCTCCAAGGCTAACCGATGTGGGGATTGTGGCTTTCCAAATCCAAGATTCAAGTTCACGACGCATCAACTTGAATCAGCCCCAACCTTACCCTCATGATAATTCAACTTTTGAGCCAAAAGCATCCAAAGCACCCATTGTTTGGCGCAATCAAAAAACAGTTAGCTTTTAAATTATAATGCTTTTTCTTTTTTAATAAATATGTTATTATTATTTTTTTATTTTAATCTAAAATATAAAAAAAAAAAATATTTATACTGAAACGGAAGAAATATATAAAATAATACAGTTATATCTTATATGATCTTAGACTTAGTGTTGAACATGTGTCGGTTTTTTATGGTTTCCATTTTTTCATCAACTTTTACCGTAGAAGATATATGACCTTTATTTATTGTCTGAATATTTGTAGGACATGCAAAGTATCTTCCGTCAAGGAGGTTGGAGCTATTAGAATTTGTTTCGTAATGATCAATTTGATCAAAGACCTCCACTCATTTGGATACTTTCTGAATTTGTAGCATTATGGTCTTGCTCCCTCCATTTTAACGATGAGAGTGAAGAATCTTTATATATAAAAAAATTGATGAGACTTTTGGATTAATGATATAATCATATAGACTGTTGATTCGAAACTTCATTGGGATTGTTGATTATGACAATGATGGAACTGCTAATCCATGAACTCTTCTTCAGCAGAGATTAACATTCCAGAAACTGACATGATTGCTGTGATAAGATATTCCTTTCGTTGTTTGCTTACGTTATTTGGTTGTTCCCTGAGTCCATATAAACAATCTAAAATACTACATTCTTCTAAGCTGTGATCCAAGAATGAAGAAACTGTGAATTTTATTTTACTCATTTTCACATGTGTTTTATATGTAGGCAGAAAATTCACGGAGGAAATTCATTAATCTTACGCCTCACCTCTTAAATTTATGTTTGTGGCTATGTACGGTTCTCAAGTTTTTTTGAAAATAATTGAATGGGCTTCAAATTCAGTTGAGAAGCCCAATCATCTCTTCCCATGTGGGACAATTATTGTTTTACCAACACTGTGTATAATATCCCTAGCTCTTGTGATCACCAAAAAAATTAGTAATCGGGCTTTGGGTTGAACCTGTTTAGGGACAGACCGGGTGAGGTAGGTCCTTCCAGGGGCGGAGCCAGAAATTTGACTATGGAAAAACAGTGTCTTGCTATTGGGACCAAGTAAGCACTAATTGGCGTGGAAGTCGATTTTTTAAAAAATATTTAGGTTTAAAAGCCAGCTGCGATTGATATGTGATTGTACAATACTTGCATTTGGCTCTTCCCCTGAGACCCACAATTTTGTTTGATCGATGTAAAATCTGGTATTGACGAGTTCCGAACTCAGATGAATGCTGAGGAGTTCCGAACTCAGATGAATGCTGTGGAATTCCGAACTAAGATAATTATTGTTTCACCAACACTGCATACAATTCTGGCCTCTTGTGAACATATCTGATTCACCAAAAAAAAATCGTGTTTTGGGTTGGACCTGTTCAGGGACAGGTCGGGTGAGATAGGTCCGTTAAGAAGGTGGACCCATAATTTTTCGTTGATCAATATGATACTGATATATTTCGAACTTAGATTGATGTCGATGAGTTTTAAACTCAGATAATTAATATCATCGTCCATTACATATACCATTGTACTACAACCGACACCCGTTATACTAATCAAAGTATAAAACAAATAAAAGAAGCACCCAAAGAAAACACATGGATACTGGCTAAATAAGGTGCACACAAAGAGGTTTCATCTTCTTTGGTATGTGCAATTGTATCAAAATCTTGTCCCAAAAAAAGGCTCACTCATTCAAGCTAACCTTTTGGTTACCTAAAACCCACCCAAGAAAAGGGGGTAATTTTTATTAGTTAAGTAAAACAAATGGGAAGTATCAATCAAATAAACAAACGCACACAAAAAAAGATCTAATATTCTATGAACTACTCTTGGTTCATTGTATAATGTCCTAAGGGCACCCATAATTATAAAAAGACAACCAACTTAATCCAAGAAAAATCTTCATCAAGATGTATACTAACCATTAGTTTATATAATCTAATAATGCTAAGCTGACCTCTTAATGACTTTCTTTTTTCCTAAATCCACATCCATATTCATGCATGTCTATACACACAAAATCAAATCACAATCTTTTGTAAGACTTTAGACAAACTATTGTAGTTTAAATAGTGTCAACTTGTGCACATATTGAATGTCAAAAACAGTAGTTGCCATGTTGTTCTCAAAGTTAAGCCTCCTTGAGGTTCCAAATGATAGATTTTTATGTCATTGTTAACATAAAAATAGTTGCTACAACTACTTGCTTCTTCTTTTGTTGGCCAAAGAATATGTAGTGCACTTGCAAGTGCATGTTGCATGTGTTTTAAATTTTTACACTTTGTTAATTCCATAAATTGATTGTGATCTCTTTGTTTCTTGTATGTTCTTCCATTGCTTTTTATTGTAAGAATTTCTCTTATTTTGATTCTTTACACTTTCACAAGCGATTTGCCACATATGTAGTTTTTCTCCAAAAATGCAAATCCACAAATAGGTTTGCCATGGTTGAAGAAAAAGCAATGCAGAATCAATCCTTAGTCCACTATATGTATGTTTGATAGTTTCCCGGTTACCGTTTCATTCCTTAATCTATAAGAATCCACAATTCCCTTTTAAAAAATCCACTAGATTATTGTTCGTACAAATCCTGGTCCAATATACCATGTAATATATTATTGCTTTGAAAATTCAAAAAAATGATTTCCATATATGAGAATCAAATAGTACTTGATACAAATGATTTGTTTCCAAGTTGATTATATTAAATAATATAGAAAATGATGATGAAATGTACATTAAAGAAAGGGCTTGTGGTTGGTTTTCTTAAGAAATCATATGACAAGTTGTTTGTTTTCTTAATAGAAAAGAAAATCAAAGAAATGTAAAACCTTGTAATGGAAAAAATTCAAATTAATTAAGACAATCAGAAAATTAAATCAAAATAAATCAAAACTTTTTCATACAATCAAAAATTAAATTAAAATAAAAAAATTCATAGTTGAGGGTTGGAATAGTCATGTAACTACAAGTTGTAGAAAGAGGAAGATTTGAATTAGGGTTTGAACAGGTCATGCATATTGATCAAACCCCCCACTTGCTAAGTTCCTTCAACATAGTTCTTCCAACTTCCAAAGTTGATTGTAAAGTGGGTGAAGAGGAATTATAATAGTTAGCTACTTGCATAATGTATATATTTTTAAACAAAATGGAAATTGCTTTTTCTTTTCTCATTCCATGTGGCATTATAGATAATCCATATATCAGAATCGTAAACATAACATACAAAATCCACTAACTTCATAAATTCACGTATATCTTAATATTTTTTATCGATTAATTTTATCAGTCAAAAACATTTAAATTTTGATAATAATCATAGTTTAAAATTCATCGGTACCAAATTTTTTATAGATTTGAAAAAATTCTTTGTACAACCATATAAAAAAATGAAGCAGGTAGGTCGAGGGGTCTCGTCAACATTCAACGCCCCCACGAGCGTCTTTTCACTTTAACTCTTGCAAGTGGGAGTGTCCATTTGCTTTAACATTGAATAAGTACCCTTGATTTCTTCATAAAATTACAACGAATGCCACCATTTTTGTCTTCATTTAATTAACTGAACTACCAAAAATGTCCTCATCAAGTTGGGGCTAAGAGACAGACCGTGCCAACCCCCTCAAAATATCACTGTTAATGGGAAAGAAGAATATCTTTATTATCTAAATATAAGTTGGTTTTAGTTGTCAATTATAGTATATTAACTTTTTCTACAAGTGGATTCTAAACTAGGATTAGTGGATTACTGTGGGTTTGTCCAACATTGCTTCTTGTATTACTTTCTATTTACAAATTTCAAACATTTTCTAGGTAGAATTATTATGTAGCTCTTTGGATGTTATTTAAAAAATTGATTTTAGATATCTGAAAATAAAAAAATTAAAAGTTAATTTGAATATATAATTTCAGAATAATTTTTAAAAACAGAAAAAAAAAAAATTATATATTGCTTTTGATTTTTATGATTGATTTCTGCTTCTGGTATACAAATAATCTCCTAGTCTATGACATGGATTTACGAAATGCACAATAATATCACATCATGCTTCTGAAGACACTAGTTCTTGTGATTTTCTAGGTAGAGACGGCTAACAAGCCCAATTATTTATTTTGTTGATATTTTCTTTTTGTTAAATTCTTTTTACACCCTTATCCAATTTGTCCAGGATTTTTACACCTTTCTTCTTACAAACCTGGTTACACCTCTCGTGGTTGTAAACGAAAAAAATTTAAAATAGTATTCATTTTTATTTTATTTTGAAAGAAGATGGATATATTAAGAAGAAAAAAACTATACAGTTGATGTCAAAGAAATGGTCGAGAGACCCCAGATAAAGCAAACAAAATAAAATTATAATTAGTTCTTCTTTGGACGCCGATCTTCCTCCATGCACGCATCATTCCCAAATAATCGCATAAGGTAATATTCTACAGATTTATTTTAGCCTTTTATTCAGTCCTGCGATTCTACATATCCATTACTAGTTGAAAAAAATAAAAATAAAAATAATAAATAATAAATTAAGTGGATCCAAGGCTTAAAATGATAAAATAATTTTTGAAAAATACAGATTTAAAGTAAGAAAACATGCAATGGGTATCTGGTCTGCAATGCAAAACCATTAATGATTTTCTTTTTCTACAATTCGTCCATTATTTTTTTTGTAGTTAAGCAACTCTAGAAGATACCTCCATAATTAAACCGTACCAATTGGGTGTGGCTAATGAAGCTGCTAAAAGGACACCTTTCTCTTGATACACGTGATCAACTTGTAGACAGATAAAGAGGTACGAGGTGGTGGGAATAGTTTATGATTTGATTTTCTCTAAAATAAGATCAATTTTGTAAATTGCAATTGAATGAAAAGTACAAAATTTAGAGTTGGTAATTGCAATTTGCAATTGGATTCATTATCTATGAAACAACTTGAAGTATCTTCTTACCTCATTTCACACTGACACTTGATTTCTTCTTACGTGTTGGAAGGGGCGGAGCCAGATTTATACGGGAGGTGTAAAAAAATTCCAGTCTATATTATGAGTGCAAATGGACTCGGGTGTCATTTTACGCTAAAAAGAAAAACCAAAAAAAATTATAATTGGACTTGAAAATGTATAACTGCACACCATACTCTAACCTGACTCTATTTCTACGTGTTTCAATCTATTATTAGGATCCGAAGAAGTTCGAACAGATATCCGATATAAATAATGATCTGTTGCATTTGATTATCTTTTTTTTTGCATTTCTAAAATATAGAAATTCGTATTTCAAGATCAATTTTTTTTTTAAAATATAAAATTGGATTAAGCTAGGATTTATCCTTTTGATTTTATTGCATTTGATTATTTTTCCAAAATAAAAAATCGATATTTTATAAAAATGGATTTTCTTGTATTTGATTTTCTTTTTTATGCATTTCTAAAATATAGAAAATTCATATTTCACGATCGATTTTTTTTCTAAAATAAAAAAATATATTAAGCTAGGAGACTAACACTTTATATATTTGAGTATGATTCGTGATCTGAATCTTACTCGGCACAGGTTAAATGTTAGAATGTTAATTTTTTTATTTTTTTAATGAATATCTCAAAACTGTTGGGCTGAATTTAAAAAAAAAATTACAATTCTATTATCTTCGTTTTAAAAAAAAATTAATATTATTTTATTTTTTTAATTTAAAAATATATCAAATTAAAAAATGACAATAATTTTTATCCTCGAACGAAAGACATATTAATTAATAATTTTAAACTAAATGTAATAAATCAGATTTGGATATACTAAATTAAATCACATTTAGATATACTGAATCAAATCCAGATGATTTAAATTCACAACCTATAAAATTCCAAAAAGCCGAAATATTAAAAATAACAGAGAGAATCAGACGCAAGGAAAAAGGTATAGCCGTACGAGGTGGTGGGAATATTTTACAAATTTCTTTTTTTAATAATTACTATTAATTATAACCTTTATATCTATCCCAATTGTTAATTCCAAAAATAAGGGCATTTTGGTAACTTCAAACTTTTACAAGTAGGCTTCTATTAATTTCACCACCCAACGTGAAGTACTTTTTATAGTCTAAAAACTCCAACCTCTCCACTACACAAAAAAAAAAAAGAAAAATCCCAACCATCACCCTCTTCTCTTTCTCTCATCCACAAGAAGATAATTTAAAACCACCACCACTTCTCAAGAAACTTCAAAGCTGACAAACTCATTGAAACTTTCTTCTTGTTAGCATCATCACCATCTCTACAAAATCCTCTCAAAAATTCATATAAATCCATCAATCAAAAGAGATTAATAGAATGCCATCAACACCTCTCAAATCATCTCTACAACCACACAGAATCAACACAATGATCTGCAGCCACCAGAAACAACAACAATCTAGCCGGACTTCATACCTCGACAGAGTGCATGATCATTTAACAGCTGCAAGAGCAACACCAATACCAGAAACCGTCGCAAGATATCATGCACATGAAGTTGGGCCAAACCAGTGTTGCTCAGCGGTTATTCAAGTTATCGACGCGCCGGTATCGACCGTATGGTCTGTGGTACGTAGATTCGATAACCCACAAGCTTATAAAAGTTTCATAAAGAGTTGTAATGTTATTAGAGGGGATGGTTGTCAAGTTGGTGCTGTTAGAGAAGTGCAAGTTGTTTCTGGATTACCGGCGGCAACCAGTACCGAAAGACTCGAGATACTCGACGATGAAAGACATGTACTTAGTTTTAGTATGGTTGGTGGTGATCATCGTTTATCGAATTATCGATCTGTTACGACACTTCATCCTTCTTGGCCATCATCGTCGACGGGTAATAACAACCCTTCAGCCGGAACCGTGGTTGTTGAGTCATATGTTGTAGATGTACCAATTGGTAACACTAAAGATGATACTTGTGTTTTTGTGGATACAATTGTGAGGTGCAATCTTCAATCATTGGGTCAGTTCACTGAGAATTTGGTCGCGAGGAATCGTTCATCGGCTTCTGTTCATCGCAAGTAAGGAAAATCAAATCAAAAATCAACAAAGTTTTTTTTAATTTTTTTTGTTGTTCGTTTTTCGGGGCCGGGCCGGTAATTTTCAGATGTGGATCAGATTGATCGGCACTATATCAGTTCCTCCACCCTTGTACGGGAAGATCATCATCAAGTAGTAGGATCGATCGATGATCCGTTCCGTTATTACGATGTTTGTACCGGTAAAGAAATGTAACGTTTGTCTGAAATGGTCTGCAACATCTAAAACTGTTACACTTCTTTTTTGTTGGGTTATTTTCCCTCATTTCGTAATAAGTTACAACTTTATTTATTATTATTACACCACTGTAAAAACCATTTATGAATCTAGTTTAATCTCTCAGTACCATTGTGTTTTTCTTGCTTTTATAATCCATATCAAATATATGCATTGTCTCTTGTAGGTACTTAACTTTGGGGTTATAGTGATTGTGTTGTTTTCAGTTGGAAATCTTTCATCCGGTATTTATAAATGTTGTTGAATAGTAAAAAAATGTCGATATTATATCAGTGTCGACATATAATCATATTCACCTTATGATTCAATCAAATTAATAAAATTACATACTTCCGTCCAGTAATTTCCGGAGCTTAAAGTTAATGTTGCCTCTTCGTTTAAAGAATGCTCGCCGGATATATTTAAATCGAAACCAAATCTCAAATAAGATCTTTGCCGACTCGACGTGCCGATCACCCCCATGGACGGCTTCGATTTTCAATTCGAATTTGGAAGAACTGTAAAAAAAAATTGTCCCCTTGAGTCCATGCATGGGTATATTACTAGGAAGGCATGTTGCTATTAAAATATTGGTGTATTGAATAATTTTTGGGATGATGGATATGGGAATCAAATTACAGCTACTCCTTAAGTGCAACTTGACTTAAAAAAATATATATAAATCTTCTCAACTTGGTAGTGTTTTTAATAAAGAAATAGTACAACCAAGTTGTATGTTTTCTTTAAAGACTCTTCTTTCTTTTTCCAATTTCTTTATATGAGGTGTTTTTTCTTTGAACAAGAGTGTTGTAATTACAAATATTGCAACTTGATTTACAAGTTGGGGGCTTTTCATTATATTAATGCTTCCCCACACGTACAACTTGCAATTTTTGTTTATTTGCTAGTTAAGTTTGAATTTGAATCTTTCTTTTAGTAGCTTTTTCTAATATATTTTTTTCATCAATTAATATTCATTTAAATTTTGAATTGAAATTGTGGATATTAAAATCTGATAATTTATTAACGGTCGGTTCTTTTTACTATCATACAGTTTGGACTAAACGTATTTTTATATTAAAATAAATTCTAACGAGATGATTATTCAAAAAGAAAAATAGTTCTTCGTATTAATGAGTTTGGGGCTACTTACCGTAAATATTGCTATTTTTTTCTCCTTATGTCTTAATCATCTCCTCATTGGCATTACTAGCTCATTAAGCACTAAAAAACTTAAATTTCATATTAGGGAACTTCATGGATGCTTAACAAATATAAGGGTAGATTACATTGATTTTACACTACACTTTACTTTTTATCTGAATTTGTCGACAAGTGCGAAGCTGAAAATAGCGGCGGCAGTTAGGAGATTCTAACTTATCTGCACTCGTCGACAGTGATGTCAAAATTATAATTTGTTGTTTAGCTTTGTTTCAATTTCTTTTCATTGTTGATATCGCCATGCACAAGTTTGGCGGTTTTTGAGTTTTGAAACGGTCGTTGATAGAGTAAATTGGTGTCACTTATTCCCTAAAATGGGTTAATGAAGCCATTTTTTTCTTTAAGAAGTTGTCTTGTTTGTAACAATTTTACTTAAAATGCATGAGAAGTTAGTACTCTAGATACAATGGAATCATGCCAATGGCTTAAATCTAGCATTTGCATGAGAAAGCGCACAACTAATTAAAATGATGCATTATTTTGGTTCTATTTGTATGTGGTGTGAGAAGAATAACCTGACCAAATAAAGGCGTACAAAAATTATTTGTACCTATTAGAAAAGATAAAATATGATCATTTTGAAGTGTTTTTAAGAACCATACCCATCAAAAAAAATTAGTGGTCGATATACCTATAATTAATTAATGTTAATATATTAAATAAATTAATTGTTAAATTAAATTAAATTATAGATATAGTTAGTGCTGAAACTAAAAAAAATCAAACTAACTTTTTTTGAAAATGTTAGTAACTTATTTTGTAGGTTGATGTTCTTTGGCCATGAAAAACATCAATAACAACTAACCGTCAAACAAGCGTATACCAGCCAATTGTATTCATAATCGGCCAATTTAAACATGCATATCAGTCAATTATGGTTTAATCCCAAAAACCAAGTTTTATTTTATTTTATTTTTTAAATGGATAAATCAATCAAAAGCATACTTAAAATTGATGGATTACAATCGATGTTTAGTTTGAAAAAAATAAAAAAACATAAGAATTAAATCTTCTTAAATCAATAGATGTAGTTAGAATCGATAGGTACATATATATTTTAAGTTTTAGTTTGTGGGAAAAATAATTTGAATAGATATAAGAATAAGACTTAGGATTATTTAATAGAGAGCGTAACTTAATATTTTTACTAATATTAAACATCCCTTATCCATTTACTCTAGGTGGGATCAAAATCTGTAGAACAAGTAAAGAATTGAGTAAAATGTATACTATTCGAAGAATTTCTAGATTTTGCCATGAATATTTCAAAAGGCTGACATTGCTTAGTTAAACTTAGATATATACTTCCACTCACATTCTGGCATTATGCCTTTGCCACCGCAGTCTACCTCATAAACAGAATGCCTACCTCTACGATGAATTTTTCTTCTCCCTACCAAAGAATTTTTCAATCACTTCCAAACTACTCGAAACTCAAGGTATTTGGATGTCTTTGCTACCCACATCTCAGGCCATATACGCATCACAAACTTGAGTCCCGTTCAACCCCATGTATCTTCCTTGGCTATTCTTTAACTCAAAGTGCATATCTGTGTTTAGATCCATCCAACAACAGGCTTTATGTCTCACGACATGTGAAATTTGTAGAGTCTCAGTTTCCATTTTCTGAGCTATCTCATCCTCAAACTCAATCCCCACCTTCATCTCTAATACAAACTTGGATTCCTCAACCTATGCCATTAATTCAAATAACATCCCAGCAACCACTTGTGCCACCATCAGAAGTTGTACCTCAACAGGAGTTCCATTGTGATGATCCTCAGGTAACCTCTCCATCTTTTATTAATTCAGACAATTCCACATTACCAAGTACATCCTCAACCGTGGACAATCAAGCTCCTCTTGTGCAGCCTACTCATTCCATGACCACAAGGGCCAAAAATAATATACGCAAGCCAGTACAGAAATTGAACTTGGTAACACAAGTGGTTTCCTCAGATGATTCTGAGCCATCATGTGTATCTCAAGCACTGACCAAACCACAATGGCGCAGGCCTATGTCAGCAGAATTTAATGCACTTGTACGCAATGGGACATGGGAACTTGTCCCTCCTGATAGCACTCAAAATGTTGTTGGTTGCAAATGGATTTTTCGTGTGAAACGCAAATCTGATGGCTCTGTGGATAGATACAAAGCTAGATTGGTGGCAAAAGGGTTTCACCAACGTCCTGGTCTTGACTACATGGACACATTTAGTCCTGTTGTCAAACCTACTACTGTGCGTGTAGTTCTCAGCATTGTCGTTTGACGCAAGTGGCCACTGAGGCAACTTGACGTAAACAATGCCTTTCTTCAAGGCCGATTCTCAGAAACTGTATATATGAAGCAACCTCCTGGCTTCATTGACCAAGAATTCCCTTCTCATGTCTGCAAATTGCGTAAAGCCATCTATGGCTTAAAGCAAGCTCCACGAGCATGGTACAATGAATTACGTATGTACCTTCTTCAAAGTGGCTTCACAAATTCTCATGCTGACACTTCTTTGTTTGTGCTCCAGAAATCAGGTATTCTCATCTACCTTCTTGTGTATGTTGACGACATAATTGTTACTGGTAATAACATGTTGTCTGTCAATCAATTCATTGCAAACTTGGCTCGCCAATTCTCCATTAAGGACCTTGGTAACTTAAACTACTTCTTGGGAGTGGAAGTGGTGCCCAATTCCAAAGGAATTCTCCTCTCGCAGAGACGATACATCTTGGATATTCTCTCCAAGATGAATATGCTCAGTGCCAAGCCTGCAAACACCCCTATTGCAACATCACCACCTTTAAGCCTAAACTCAGGTACGCTGCTCACTGATCCAACTGAGTATCGGCACATTGTGGGAAGTCTTCAATATCTGCTCCTCACGCGCCCAGAAATCAATTTTGCTGTGAATAAGCTTTCGCAATTCATGCATCAACCAACTACACTTCATTGGCAGTTTGTCAAGCGTCTGCTCAGATATTTATGTGGTACTATAAGTGATGCCCTACAGATATATCAAGATTCACCAATGAAACTACATGATTATTCAGACAATTTTCATTCAACAAATTCAGTCTAATTACATGCATACTCAGATGCTGACTGGGGTGGTAACAAGGATGATTTTTCATCTACCGGTGCTTATCTTATTTATCTGGGTCGCAACCCCATCTCATGGAGCTCCAAGAAGCAAAAATCCATTGCTCGATCTTCCACAGAAGCTGAATATCGTGTTGTAGCCAATACAGCTTCAGAACTAAACTGGCTCACGTATTTGCTTACAGATCTTGCTGTTGTTCTACCATCTTCCCCTGTCATCTACTGTGATAATGTGGGTGCAACCCAACTCTCGTCGAATCCTGTATTTCACTCAAGGATGAAACACATAGCCATTGATTTTCACTTCATCAGGGACCAAGTTCAACAAGGTGCACTAAGAGTAGCTCATGTGTCCTCTGCTGATCAATTAGCTGATGCACTCACCAAGCTACTATCTCACTCCAAGTTCCAGCTGTTCAAGTCCAAGATTGGCATGCTATCCCGTCCATCTTGAGGGGGCGTGTCAGAGGACATTCGAGTCTCCCCTGAGACTCGGTATTCTCCCAGCAACTACTTCCCTAGTCTTCAGCTGTACACCTAGTCATTAGCTAAGAATACGTTAAACAGGATCTCTAGCAACTACATTTGGTTATACGAATGTGTATATATACATGGTTATGTAACTTGTATCAATTATTCTATTTTGAATCAATAAGAATTAAGTCTGTTAAATTATACATTAAGCTCGTATCTCAACGATGTTGATAGAAACTTTCATTTAGTCATTATAATTCTCAAGTAAATCTTTGAGTTTTTGTGCCACTACTTTAATTTACTTTCTGTAGAAATAAACTCGAAAACAAACATGGAATCTAAGGATGATGTGAATAAACAATTTTTCCAATTTTAGGTGAATAAATTAGTTTTTATAAACCTGAACCTTCAACTACAAGCTCTAAATTTTTAAAATAGACGTCATATTAAAATATGAAACATTTAAAAATGTATTTTTGTTTTCCAATTTTATGCGAACAAAGCTGAGCATTCAAGCATGAACTCCAGAATCTGAAATTAATACAAAATCTAAAGACACCTAAAATTTTAAAAAAAAAACAACCCCATTTTCTCCCGATTGAAATATCCTCTGTTTCACCCAAAAAAGATTGATTGTTATTTGATCAAATAAATTTATATAAATCCGAACCTTTAACCGAGAACTCTAAAATCTTAAATAAAATTATAATCCAAGGACACTTAAAATGAATAGTTTAATCATAGACTTTTTTAGATTTCAGGGCACGTTTGGGCCGATTTTGCATGTTTCATACTAAAAGATTTTGATGTATACGTGATCAGTGACGCTGAATTGGGAAGCCATATAATTGTAGCTTGGGGACCCTTTCTTTCTTAACTTACCTATTATTGTATAGATAGATTGAAGCCGTCAAAGTTTGCACATAGGCCAATAAAATGAAGAAGAAAAAAGACCCTCAGATTTGACCCTAAAGTTATCAGTTTTTCTATCTATCTATCTACCGATCTCATCTATATTTGGCAAGTTGGAAGTAAAGAAAATTGATTCCATTGGTTGTATTTATTTTCATGTCAGAGTTTCAGAGTCATTGGGCATGTGATGTGAAGAAGATTTGGTGGTTGTTGTTGTGATAAAGAAAGTGCTTTCTCATTTTGAAGTTGCTCAGAAACAAGCTAGGGCAAGGGCCCCCAACCCAAAGATGGATGCTTTAATAAAGTCTGGTGAGTAAAAACTACTGACATAGATGTGTGATACCTATATCATATATTGTTGTGTTTGTTGTAAAGCTTATATACTGTACATTTGTACCCTTCAGTCAAATTTTCGATTATAAGATGAAGTGATTGATTCAATCAAATGGTCATTGACTGATACTATTAATGAGTTAGGTTAAAAAAAATAATTATTATACACCACGAGCTGATTAATATCTTTTTAGAATTTCTATTCCTTTAACGCAGCAAGTATTCTACTTTTCTCTTTAGGTTCTGTTTCAGTTTCTTTTTGACGGCAAAGACTCGCACTAAGGTTCATTTGCGACTTTGCTGCAACTGTACGTACAGTGTGTTGTCTAATCATTTAATTACCATTCATTATTCATTAAGAAAATACATTATTCAATTTAAACAAGGATGAATTCTTCTGAATTTTGTTGTTGTTGTTGTTACGATGGAGGTAATCTCGAATGATCACTTCACCAATGGTGGTGCAACTTTCATGGTTTAAATCAGGATGAAACCAATTTCATTATGTATATTTTGAAAAAATTAAATAACAAGTCGTCATAAATTAAACCACGATGACACCAGTTTCATCTTGTATATTCTGACAAAAAAATAAAAATTCTTTAGGATAGATCTGATTTTATCCTACATATTTTGACAAAAAAATATGTTTTTGTCAGAATGTTTCTGATTTTATCCTGCATATTTTAGATATTTATTTATTTTTATGTCGAGGTGGTGGTGGTGTTTTTTGTATTTTGTTACTATCAAAGATGGAGGTGGCAATATGTGGAGTTTAATGCGGTTGAAAATGTTGGTAGTGGTTGTTGTTGTGCTAAATTTTTTTTTTATTATTTTTTTTCATACATGGAATGGGTGGTAGTATAGACTTCAAAGTCAGAATGCAACCAGTTTTATCGTAGCTATTTTTTGAATTATTTATTTTTATTAGTTTATGTCAGGATGCAACCAGTTTCATCCTATATATTTTTTAATAAATTTTTGTTTTGAATTTATTATCAACAATGGTCTTACTTTGTAGATCATCTAAGATCTTTTCCAAAAATATAAGTTTTATTAAAATCAGATATATATATATTAGAAGATATTGAAAAATTTAAATTTGATTTTTAAATTAGAGAGAACAAAGGATAAGGAATATAAAAATAAAGGTGGAGATAATATTGTCTAGACTTTTTTAAGTCCATTTAACCCAACTCTAATTTTTATCCGTCCACTAGAACCAACCTTAACCATTTCACGTCCATCTGATTTTCTCTTTTGTTTTTTGGTAAACAATAACATGGGTCATACTCTCCGTGTCCAAAAAAAAATAATACTTTTACTTTTTTAATTTAATATATCTTTAGATAAAAATAAAAAAAATAAGAATATCATTTTTTCTGGGACGAAAAGATTATTAAACAACAGGGTTATTTATATCACGAACTAGCTTATTTACCAGCCAGTCCGGTGGATCGAAGATACTGGGATACGAGCTTGCCTAGCTATTGCATCAACAGTCTTATTGCACTCTCTATTCACATAAACATAAAGAGCAATTAGCTAGGGAAGGGTAGAGAACAAATTTTTACATTGCCTAATCAAAGCCTTACTTTGCCAATTGGTGGGATGATAGATCAAGTTACTTCCAAAAAAAAGAAAAATTATTTGATAGCCCATTCAAAAAATAAGTGCCCATGCTTGCAAAAAAAATGTATATTGTGGCTGCTGGAATACAAACCTAGGTCTCCACGACCACAACATGGAATTCTTACCACTAAATTACAGCCACGTTGTTATTATAACATAAAAAATAATTTTATTCCGGTAAAATCTAAGTTACTGATGGCAAAATAGTGGTATCCACGTGTTAAAAAGTGCAGCTCAGTATATTTTTCAAACATGGTCGTCTTTTTTGCCCGTCACGGTGCAAAACGCTTAATGGTAGATTGATTACGCAGTTCTCTGACAATTTAGGAAGAGTTACTCACCCGCCACCACCGCTGTTATGTAGGAGAGCGCAAGCTCAGCAGTTGGAAGGCCTTTCGGCCTGACTGTCTTTTGGTGGTTCCAGTATCACTTTTGATTCAATCTTTATATGAAACCAAATAACCATAACTTTCATTTCCATCATCCTTCTGAAATGTTAACTCACCCTTACGGGAAAGGAAAAAAAAACTGGAACCACAGGACAAGTCTCAATTGTACGTTAGGCCAATCCCCAATACAAGTTCTTAGTGCATGGAATCATCACAACTACAATGAAAAGAAAATGATTCATCCGAGGTTATTACAAATTTTGATATACAATACTATGATCATTGCGTTTCTAATTTTAGTTAAATGAGTCACCTGTATGCTCTGTATATAGAGTAGTTACATGTATACAAGTATAGAACAGCAATATAACATATGTAATTATGCACTTTAGACTGCACTGCAAACTCGTCACTGAATTCTACAAAGTAAACCCATCTTCTAAGTATTGCACGCGGATGGTGTCTTCAGGAGATGAAAGTCACAGATAAGTGCAAACCATACATATATTGCTCTTCTTCTTCTACCTCTTTTTTCTTCTTAAAGAGATGAATTTGCCAATATATTGATTGCCTGCCTCGTTAGAAATCTGGTTGATACGCAAACACTGGCTGATCTAACATCCGGAAAAGGGGTACAGCAGTTGAGCGTATCAACCACTCAGGAAAATAAATAGATCTTTTGAAACCACAGTTCCTGACATTATATCAGATTTAGCTGTTAAGCTCAACACTTAAGAAAGACATGCACTTCAGTTCATCTGCTTAGGTGAAGATGAGGTCTAGAATTGGAAAGCATTAAACGAAGAAGAATTTCTCTTCAGGCACATGTGTTACCTTGTAAGTCACTTGCAATCTTCATGTGTAGTCAACAACCAGAAGTTCACTAAACATGTCAGTTCTGCTCCTTATTACCCTTGCTTCGTTGTCTATTATTTCTAGAACCTGATCAACAGAAGTTCAAAGTTTAGAACTTGCTATCGTTTCAGCTATTTTAGCTCATAGGCATAGAAAAGTATAGCACGGTTGGGAGATATATATCGGAGAGAAGTTGGGGACGTTTGATGAAATTGAGGTCAAACACCGTGCCTATCATAGGCATATACTAAATTTGGTACCACATCTATGTAAGAATCAAAGCAAAGCGGACATGTGTACACCAAGCTTAATTAAGGCATTTACGTTATACAGCAGGGGTGCTGAAACAAATAGTTACCTCTGGTCTTGAATTAAGGACTCCGCTGGACATTCCAACATCCACACGCCATATACTACAACCGTATTTACTGCAGTTCAAGAAACAGAGCACACTTTCGCCAATTAACATACAGAATGTTATATCTGAACTGTCAATATTTTGTCCGAGCAAAAACTCCATAAGCAAGAACAAGGAAGTACCAATTTATGCCTTCAGTTTGAGGAGTGTGTCCCACCACCATTGCTTTACCACCTAATGCCCGCAGTGTCTCTTGCAGAATCGAATATATCTGATTTAAGATAATACATTAACTTTAGGAGCTAAAGATTTTTAAAATATAAGTATATAAACATTGAAAATAGTAATCATAGAATAAACTTGGAAAATTTAGACATCAACTCGTACACTAGTACAAACCCGTACGAACAGGTTTTGATATGCCGACACAGTCAAGTCCATCAAATGTAATACTTCAATACTGAAGTCACCATAGAATCGTGGATAACTGACAAACTTATGCCATGAAAGGTTATATGTAACAACGAAATGCAAAGTAACTTGCCTGGCGCGCTTGGTAATCATCCTCTATGTCACCAGTCTGTCCGGAGTACAAGCGGTTCCAAACTACACTATCATAGCCTCGGGTGGCTATGAAAGGGAGTTCAGGATCATTATCACCATTATCATCGGGACCTCGCATCCAGCGAGATACTTTATTATTCATCTTTTCCACGCCATATGCAACTGGGAAGACCAATAAAGCTTATCAGGTAGGTGCTTGAAGGAAAGATGGTTGGAGCTCTTAATTGTGGTAAAAATATTGAGCAGGCATAAGGTAAAATAATTAACTCGTCCATACCGTGATGAGGAAGAAGGCCACCATGACAAAAGACCCAATCATCGACTTTAAGGGCAACAGGATGACGTGCCAATTCACGTGCTAATAGCCCCCCTGATCTTAGAAGAGTAGATCTTGCAATGACCCCCTTTTGCTTCTGTCCTAAGACAATAATTAATGAAAGAAATTATTCGAAAGAACTATGGGATGCCTAAGAATTCCTTCTTACTCCTTGTCAACCTAAAGGCACTTAAGCATATATCCAACCATACTCAAATTTCTAAGCGAAATGATTTAAAGCACAATATGTTAAGTAGCAGGACTCTAAAATGCACCTAATAGTTCCACAAGGCATACAATGAAGAAGTCACAAATCCAACAAAAGGAAGTACATGAATACCTGCAATATATTCCATGGTCCCCAATAACTCTCATTCATCTTACGATCTTGTTTCCATTGTTCAGAGACACTAACCCAATCAACAAAAGCCTCATCCCAATTATCCCCATAATTTTCCAAGTGGTGTAAGAAATCAACACATTCTTCAAAACCTCCTTGATCAACATATCTGAAATCGCCTTCTACATTCATGGTTTCATGATTTCCATTCACCTATGTAAACAACAAAAACAAAATTAAAACAAACAAACAAAAGAAAAGAAAAAGGTACACTATAACGCAACGAATACAAAAGACTCAGTTTGTTTAGCAATTTGAAACCTGAAAGACAGCTCCACCTTTCGCTGTTGCCTGAATATGAAGTGATCGCAATAACGATAAAATAGCAATTTCATCTTCTCCTCTATCAAGTATATCTCCTAGTTGAACCAATACCTACACACGTTACACAGAACACATATCCTAATTGTCATGATCATTCAATAAAATCAAGCACAAGAATCACATTTCTTCTTTTCTCTCAGTAAATTAACCAAGCAACAAACAGACAACATAATTGGATACATAAAAAAGAACCATGAATTACCGTCTCTCCACCGGTCCATATATTCCGGCCATCTGGACTCAAAACACCAGCCATCTCAAGTGCACTTCTAGTTTGTGTCATATCACCATGCAAGTCTCCAACTACATTTAATCACACCAAAGTAATAATCAGATAATAAAAGCACACAACTTTACACTAATTAGGACTTGAACCTCTGACCTCTAAGCATGAAAGTTATCCAAAATTTGTTTTTGATACACACTGATTTCACAATCAAAACATAAAAAAACTAAGTAATGGGTTTTTGTTGAAAGATATTATTACCAGCAATGATTCTACGACCAGGAGCAGATACAAAAGTAGGTGGATTTCCAGTAACAACAATGGGTTTCAATCCACCTCCTCTCATTCCTCCTCCTCCTTTACTTGTATTCTGTTCAGTAAGTTGTTCATTTCTTTGAAAGTGAGAAACTGGTTGTTGTGGGCGATACAAAGATGATGAACTTAATGAAAGAATACCCATTTTCTCCCCTCTCTCTGTCTCTCTGGAAAGAGGAATTTAAGAGAAAAGGAGGAAGATTTTTCTTATCTTCTTGTTTATTTTTTTCATTTCAGTTTCGCAACATATCAGCCAAGTGTTTGATTTTGTTTTCCTTTTTCTTTTTCGGTTTTTTTGTGGGACCCACATTATTGTTGTTATTTGTGCTGATACTAGATTCTAATGGGTCCCACTGGGTTTGGCTGGCTGTTGGGATGTTTGTTGGTAGCCATCTGGGATTTCCAGCGTGGTTAACAACCGGAGAAACGTGTAATTTTGTTGTTATGGGTTTTCAGACAGAACATCACCGGAAAACAACCATATCTTACAGTTTTACAACCTAAGCCATAATTACATTAGTGGTTAAGCGGTTTCTTCAACACATGATGCACGTTCTTTTGAAACAAGACAACTTACAGTTTGTAAGCATCAGCCATCATAAGAAGAACCAAAATGTGTTTAGTGAAATCTAGTTCTTCTCTGTAGCAGCCAACACAACAGGCAACAAGGAACAATACAAAAGCTCAGAGATTATCATCAACACTCTAAATATACGACCATGTCCTAATTAGCTTGAGTGAAAATACCATGTACACCCTGAAGAGACTAGCAACTAGTGTCTAAACTGATCTCCAGAGAAGTCGTCGTCTTCCTCTTTCTGCAACCTAAATCCAAAAGAACATTATACCTCATTACAAGCTGCTACATCGATATTAACTAAATAAGATTTGAAAGCAGGACTCAATTTATTTATTTAAAAAAAAAAGAAGATGAAGAAAAATCTAGTTCTTCTCTGGATTACCTTACAACTGTCTGTCATTAGAAAGTTCCTTTCATATGAAACACTGCAGTAGTTTCATTTTTCTTTCGATCCATAAGCTTTTCATCTTTCATGATCAGATGGAACAAGTCGGACTCATCTTCTTCGACTATCTCTCGTAAGACCTCGTCATCAATGTTTTCTGCTTTAGCATGAGGAGAATTTTTGGCATTATTCCCAACAAATATCATCCGTGATACCCAATCCTTCCATGCTGTCTTACTATGTTTCTTTTCCTCAACAGTCCCTGATGTCAAAAGCTGGTACACATAAACAATCTTTTCCTGACCCTGCCTAAAAGCCCGACCTACTGCCTGTTTTATTTTGGACGGGTTCCACTCTGAATCCAGCAAAACAACTCGTGAAGCAGCTGTCAAACTAATGCCTTCACCACAACAACCAATAGAAGCTAGCAACACTTGAGCATTCCCACCGGGGTCTTCAAATTTATCAATCATCCTAGTGCGCTGGTATACTAATTGATCACCATGCAGTATTAACATTTCCTCCCCTTCTACCCATTTGAACATTTTCGCGAATATTTCCATAAGGTATCGCATGGGTGCAATGTTACGACAAAAGATTAACACTTTCTCTTTCTTGTACACACACTTCTGCACAAGGTTCACAACGAATCTCACCTTCGAACCTCGTGAAATGTCATGTCGCTGTCCTCCGAGCTCTTTCATTTCATCAGGACTGAAGAATTTGTCCAGACACTCTAAGCTTGTCAACAACCAAGGATGGATAGATACAAGAGTGATAGTTAGCTCATACTCAAGGGAATATCGTGTACCGCAATCATACTCCAGGAGCTTCAGCATAGCCTTGTCTTGAGCTGGAGTTGGTTTTAACAATAGAGCGTAAGCTTGCAAACCTGGAAGGCAATCAGAACCATCACCTTCATAAACGTCTACGAAACCAGTTGTTAGCTGCTTAAGCTTATTTAGAGCTTTTTTTCGATCTTCATCGTATTTCGAATTGATTCTCCTGCCAATCTTATCCACAAAGAACTTTCTAGCTAGGATCTCCTTGCATCTTTTTGTGTCCTTCCTTCGGTATCCTCTGCGATTTTTAACTCCATAGAGAGGGTCCAATTCCCTTAGGACCTCAGAAATAAACCTTGGCCTTGCCAAGCTAAGAGTATTGAAGTACTCGTCGAAACTATTCTGAAATAAAGTTCCTGAGAGCAAAATTCTCAATTCTGTTTTCACTTCCATCAGAAATCTCCTTAACATCGAGTGCGAGCTTCTAGGGTTGTGCCCTTCGTCCAGGATTAAAAGCCCTGGACTCTCACGTAAAACACGACCCATATATCTCCAATACTCATGCTTTGACTGTTCTCGCATCAAAGAGAGGAAACAAGGGTAACTCATAAGGAGGACACTTGGATGTTCATGCCATTTACGCAATTTGTCTAGGCAATCCACTGCATGCATTACATCTTGGTTCACTCTGCGCCCCCCCACAGTCAGACTCTGATATTCCAACCTGTAATTTTGATATGAGTGGATTTGGTAGACTGGAATCGGAACCTTCCATTTCTTCATTTCTTTCTTCCAAGTGTACACAGTCGTATTTGGAGCCAGGATCACCGGCCGCTGCGCTGGAAATAATCTCAAAGAGCTTTCAAGGAATGCAATCACGAGCAAAGTTTTCCCAGCTCCTGGAGAATGAGAGATTACACAACCACCAGCTTCGTCGCACGCATCTTCCATTTCCGCTGGGATCATCGAACCAGCAATGTTTTTCCACAGGAACTCAAAAGCTTTCTTTTGGTGAACTCTTAACCTTTCTCTGAGGTCTGGTATCAATGCCCAGACACTTTCATTTTGTTCTCGTAGTTCTTGTACTGATATGTTTCTTGTGGAATCAGGATTTCTAAAAATATCGAACTTTGTAGAATTGACATCTGGACCCTTTGCGTCGTTCTTTACCTTCCACTGTTGCTCGCATCTCGACCAACCTTTTTCTTGCAGCTACAAATAGAAAACAGGAAAAGGTAAGTTGATCTGTTAGGTAGCAGTTGGATCAAATTTTAGTTTGTTGCAAAAAAAAAAATCATCTAAGGTAGCCGTGAACCGCAATAGCATTAAAAGAATGCACATTGATCGGCCATTTAGTGTACATACAAATTACAAACTTTCCACGAGGCTTGAGAGTTGACTTACAAAGGGTAGTGACATGTCTCTTATTTCAGTGACCACAGTTTTGCATAATAGACATATAAGCCCAACCTCTTCATCTAATTGATACTCATGTTGGCACGGGGCTTTATCACAATCACTTCCTTTTCCCTCAAATTTATCGCAGGATTCAGCATCATTAACCTACAGGTTTGAAGAACATCGTTTTTTAGTTATGAAGTCACCCACAATACACTAATTAATAATATAACAGAATTGGTAAAACTGATATAACTAAACACCTGATTTTCTCCAGCAAAGTTAAATGAATTGCTAGCAAACTCCATCTCTTTCCACAGAGAATCAAGCTCTTCGTCTTCTTCATTTTCCTGGATATCATCTGATTTTTCCTTACATATATCCTTCCATCGCATGGAAGGAATTGCCTCACTGACATGTTTCCATTGAGGTTCAGAACAAGATTGGCTCTTAGCAATCTCTGAGTTAATGTTCTTCATGCATCTGTTTATCTCTGACCTGTAATCACTAGGACTCATATATTTCCTTTGGTAGTAAGTCCCAGGTTCATAAGTATATCTCGTTCTCGAGCCGAAAGAAGGCGTTTTACTTTTTGGCGCTTCATGTGATGATGCTTTCTCCTTCAGTAAACATTCTAAAACCCTCTTTTTTCTTGCTAACTTGGCTTTCCTTTGTACTTCTTCAAAACTATCAGTATCACATTTTGAAGCTAAGTGGCTAAACTTGGTCAAAGAAGACGCAAAATATTCCTTGTTTTTTTTTGAAATGCTGCCGCAATGTTGAACTTTTTCACACAAATCTTTCTCTCCTTTTGAACTTTTACAACTCACTGAAGGTCCACCCTCCTCCTTGTTCTCAGCCTTTCTTTGTTCTGCTTCAGAACTATTAATATCACTTGCAGAATTTAAGTTGCAATACCTGTTCATACGGGAGATAAAATATTCCTTGCTTTGTTTTGAAATGCTGTCGCAGTGTTGAACTTGCTGCTGACACAAGTCTTTCTTTCCTCTTGGCATTTCAGAAACCATAGGAGGATCAGCATGTCGAGTCCGTTTTACCCTTATAATATCTCCACTTAACTGATCTGGGCTTGACTCCATCTCATATGAAGCGGGAATACAATCATCATTTCTTTTTACATCCAAAGCCACTGGCTGGTCGATGCCGTCAATATTGATTTGGGATGGAACGAGTTCTAAGTTTGAACCCTGCATATTATCATGGTTTCTTTTTGTACCCACTGTTGGCTGGTCCATGCCACCGGTCTTGATTTCAGATGTAACCAGTGCCAAGTTTAAATTGCGAATATTATCATGATTTCTTTCTATACGCAGTATTGGCTCATCCCACCAGTCATTATTCTCAGGTGACATTCCCCGCGGCTCTTCCTCTACTTCTCTTCCTCTTACAGTTCTTTTTTTACTCTTCACATTGTAAGACCATTCATTGCCAACATAACGTTCAGGTTCTACAGACTGCCGCTTGGACCTCCTCAACTCTGTGACTAATGGGAATGGAGTACTGCAGGACTTATCTTCATGTTGATTATCCAGGGGATCCTCTATGGTGGTATTTTCTTGATCAGGTGACGTTAAAGCAGACTCCGGTATAACGGTTCGGATATTAGGTCTGAAAACTTCATTATCCATGAAGAAATTAATGAACTTTAAAGCCTTGTCGGAGCCGTTTGAACACTTATCTTGATCATCTTCAAGAAACTGATAAAAAATCTTCCTTTGCATTGACATTATATCGAAGTTGAAGCCTTTCAATGTGGATGCAACAAGCATCCATGAAAGATCGCATGAGAACTGAAGCCGAAGCAATTTAACATCATTTCTCAAATGACAATCTTTCAAATAAGACCATCGGTAATACTCATCTTTACAAGGCTTTCCAGCAAGTTGCTGGAGGATAGCAATATCATCAATTGTTACTTCCTTAGTTTCTTTGTTAAGTGTCCACCATCTCATATCAGATGGTTTACGTTTTCTGTACAAGTTAACAAAAAACCGGCAGGTGCATCCAGATTCATGAGGTGTCCTCTCGATCGACTTAACCTTAGCATCAATCCATACCTGCAAATGGGTCAAAATAAAACGTGTACATGGTCACTGGTGTTCAATACAAACCAAAAATCAAACCAAATGTAGACAAACACAAAGCACCGCAGACACCACAAAGGATGGACACGGAGATATAGACAGCCTAGTTATACTGAAAGGGATCAACAAAGACACACTCGAGCGGAATTGCAAACTGTATAACTTAAGTGACTGCATTGCAATAGAAAGAAAAAAAAAAGAACAAATAGTAAGTTTCGAGGTAATACCTTTTCTTCGCCTGAATCCTTTGATAATACACAGATATCTACACCAGGCCTCAAAAAACATATGCAGTCAGATACCGT
The DNA here is from genome assembly GCA_023531435.1 of Papaver californicum. Lineage (NCBI taxonomy): Eukaryota > Viridiplantae > Streptophyta > Magnoliopsida > Ranunculales > Papaveraceae > Papaver > Papaver californicum. Next base: position 8,178 of record JAJJMC010033089.1, on the reverse strand, counting down.
GGCTTTTCTTGACCTCATTCGCAAATTAGCCACCGGTATTTTCTCCTTGACATCCACCTCATCAGGGGATTCTAAATGCACATCCAATTCCCCTTTCCTAATACTCAGGCTCTTAACTGGCCACCATGAGCTATCACAATACGCCTCGAAAGCTGCAAAAATAAACACAATCATCACTAAATCATCAATAACACCAATCCAAAAACACCAATACTGGGTCTATTATGCACTCAATTCATAAAATTTTGTAATACTCACGCGACACATCGATAGGATGTTGGGGTTTGAACAAGGATCGCTTCTTCGTTGTTGTCGAGCTCATCTCGGCTCTCGATCAAAACTTAAATTCCCAACTGCATTAGTACATAGAAATCGTATCTGCAATCAACAACAACATTATTTCAAATGTACATACAACTCCACAATCACAACAACAGTCTTAAATTAGTTCTCTAAAAACCTTTAAAAAAATTCAAACAAACAAGAATGTATATGTAATTAACCAAAATCAATTCAAAAAATAAATACAATCATGAACAGAATACAGTAGAATCACATTTTATTGCTGATTAATCACATTATTTAGACATGTAAAATATCAAAAAAAAATCAACAAAAAAAATAAAATCAAACTGGTAGTATATGTATGTCCAAGTAAAAGTGTTGTACCTTATAAAGAGTTCACAGAGTATCTAATTTTTCCGGCTTGAGCAGAGTGTCAGTCAGATGATTCTGAGAGAAGCCGGAAAAAGCACTTATTTGTTAGGCTTTTTCCGGTTCAGAGAAAGAAACGTACACAGAAAAGGAAAGGGGAGGAAGGAAGACAGAAGAAGAAAGAAGAAAAGAGGGGCGGAAATATCACCAAAATTTACTAGGAGTAGTAACCGAGGGGTTGAGATTTTCAACCTTTTCTATTTTATTTTTCCCCAACTCCGAGAATTGGGGTAAAGAAATCGATGCTGTTTTTTCTGTGAATTGTCACACGTGGTGTGTACTTTTTGTGGGGGCAAGGTAATTTTTCTAGGGAAGAAGATAGATTTTATTTACTTTTCTTCACTTTGATGTCAGTAGAATCTTAAAGTGACTGACTCATTTTGTTACAGCTTTTTACAGTGAATGGATGGTACATTTATTTATAGTAGTAAAACGGTTAAGAACGTCACGGTGGTTGTACATTTATCCATCTAATACATACTTAATCCTGAGAATATTTTTATTTTATACGGAAAAATTAAAAATATATCTTTCATTTGAACCAGTCGTCCATTTTTTCTGTTAAATATATATTTTGGACAGTTATATCCTCCACACATATAACATTTAATGGTTAAAGAGAATAAAAATTGAAAATATATCCCGGATTTATAAAGTTGATCATGATGGTGATTGATTGACCGAAGCGGGAGTTGATGATGGTGTGAAACCAATTTAAATGTCAAAGGTATAACTGTCTAAAAATATATATTTAAAAGGAAAAAAATAAACGGCTAGGACATATCCCTTAATTTCTAACGTTATAGGACAGATTCCCAACTGATAATTCAAATCCGAGATATATTTATAATTATCCCTAATTTATATTGTATATATTTTATTTACTAAATTAACTAATTTGATTTAAGTTAAAATCAATCAAACATCAATTATTATTATTATTATGATTCTCTTGCTGCAACCGCTATTGTATTTTATTATTTTTTATTCTTTTAAATATCGAAAAGTTATATTTATAATGATTTAAGGAAACTTAAATCAAATAGATTATTCCGCTGAAACCACCTTCATTTTCCCGTCTTTCAAAGACACAAGCCTAGTATCCATTAAACTTGATAGAACAAACTACCTAATGTGGAAAATCCAGATGCTTCCCCTCCTTTATAGCTATGATCTATATCAAATTGTTAATTCAGAAGTCCCCCTTCCAATACTCACTCTCACATACCCTAACACTAATAAAAAAAAAAATATTTTACAATTAATATCGCAAGACTGATCAACTCCTCTTGTCATGGATTAATGCTACCTTGACAGAACCAATCCTTGCTCAAGTTGTTGGTTTGAATACTGCTAGAGAAGTATGGAGTTCTCTTAAATCATATTTTTCTTCTAACGATGTTGCTCATACTTTGCAGCTGCATATCCAATTACCTTATATGCAAAAAGACAACTCCACCATTAATGACTATTTCTTTAAAATTAAAAATATTTTTGACTCGTTTGCCGCAGTCGTCCAACCAGTTTTTGATCTAGTTCATAATGCCCTAAGAGGTCTAGGTCATGAGTATGATGGTTTTATGATTGCAAGTATGGCTTGTCCTCTGCTTCCCACCTTTAGTTAACTATACGCTTTTTCTCTTTCAATAAGAGATCTGAATGGATCACGATAATCTTCATCGCATTCCCTATTAAAAAAACGCTGCTACCTTTGTTGCTCATCAGTTTAACCCATAACGTGGTAACAAAACCTCCAACCAGTGAGGTGGTCAGTCTTCTCAACACCCAGGTAATGGTCGTGTTGGAGTTAGTGGTTCAAGTGGTTGAGGTCATTCATCCTACCAACATTCGTCATCTTCTTATTCCTTTATTCTTGGTGCTCCGCGTACTACCAACAAACCAGTTCGGGTTGTATGTCAAGTATGCAACAAACCTGGTCATATTGCATTTGACAGTTACAACAGGTTGAACCAATCTTTTCATCCAAAAATGATCCGCTTCAATCCTTTGTTTCCGCAACTTACATCAACCCCATATGACCAGCATTGGTACCCCAATACAGGGCTACGGATCATATGACAGTTGAAGCTTCTGACATGGTGAATTGAAGTGATTACAATGGTAATGATCATATTATTATTGGTAATTATGGACATGAATTGCCCATTACTAGGGTTGGTGATATTAATTTACAGACTTGAAATCTTCCATTCATTTATGGAAAGTTTTTCATGTCCCAGATATAACAAGAAAATTACTTAATTTATGTTGTTTAACTCACTAGAGATCTTGATTATGTCTTTATTTTTGACAAATTTGGTTTTATTATACAGGACCGACAAACGGGGAGGCAACTGCTTCGAGGGTCGAATAAAGGTGAACTCTATCAGATTAAGCAATAACCTAGATCCATAAGCAGTAAGCCAAGTCATGTAATTAATTTTTCAGCTCGTATCACTGGCGATCTTTGGCATATGCGTCTAGGTCATCCTAATTATAAAACTATTAGTAATATCAATAAAAATAATTGGCTTCAAAGTTGTTCCAAACTAGCTCATGATGTGTTTTATTCAAGTTGTGGTTCATGATGAACTCCACAAATCTCCTTTCCAAGTATCTCATCATCGGCAACTTGTATATTGGATTGTTTTCATGCCGAATTATAGGGTCCTTCATGTTAAATCTAATGGTGGGTTTCAATATTTTTTTTATTTTAGTTTATGATTATACCCATTTTTCATGGATCTATTTCTTACACAGTAAAAGCCAAACCATTTCTTGTTTCAAAAAATTTCCAAAGCTAGTCCAAAATCGTTTCTCGACTAATATAATAGTTTTTAGAGTGACGGTGGTGGTGAATTTGTGTCTAATCAGTCATTAGATTTCTTTAGTGCAAATGGTATCTCTCTACAAAGGTAATGTGTCGTACACCCCAACAAACGGTATGGTCGAACATAAAATTTGTCATTTCGTAAAAACTGGTCTAGCTCTCTTACATCATAGTGGTATGCCATCTAATTTTTGGGCTGAATGCAAATGTCCATTCTCCAAAATAAATCCCCATACCAACCAACATATGACAAGATACCAAATTATGTTTTTTTACAAGTTTTTAGATGTCAATGCTATCCATTACTTGTTCCTTATAGTAAAAACAAGCTACAATTTGGATCCAACCCTTTTATGTTCATTGGTACGTGGAGTATGATACTGTCACTATGAATTGTATTTCCAAGAGGTATTACGAGGAAATTCTACCTTGTATTTCCCATTTGGTGAGATGACCTAAATTCCCGATGATGCTCAACAAATTTTAGGACTTAATGTGCAAGAGAAAGATTTTTCGGAAGGAGATAGCGAAGAGGATTTAAAATAGTATAAGTTGCACGCTCTGACTAAGAAGTTGTTTGGTTGGGACAAATGTACTTCAATAGAAAAGTTCTACAAGTATGGTGAGTATATAGTAAAGAAATTCAATCTACTTATGCTAACGAAAATGTTTGGAGGGACAAAGAACAAAGAAGCCCAAGAAAATTGGGATCCCGTAGAAATTTCTCGTACAACCGCTGCATATATGTTATAAGTCTTGGACAATAGGATTTTCCCTGACATTAGTGTAAACAAGGTCGAACTTCCTATAACAGTTGGATCCTTAGGATAAGGTCGACAACTACTCCTGGGGCACTACGGTTGTTGCACATTTGTTGACACATAGGCGAAGGTCCTTTAACGCGTCCACCAACCAATTTGTCGGGATTTTCACTCTACTCCAGGTAATATTCTTTAATTGGTGTTGTCATTTTTGTTAGTATTCAAATATTTTGATTCTTATATTATTTTTATTTGATCTTGACATGGGTGTATGAACACTTCCCAACATTTTTCATGGGCAACCAATCGTTAAGCAAAAAAAATAAATTATTGGGAACCACATCAGCCTAGAGCTATCAAATAAGTGTTCTTAGGAGGCCTAAAACCGAGTAACAATGGTCGATTGATAAACATGTGGCTAGATTTGGACAAGATGCATGACGAATGATAAGGTAGTGTTGACTCGTACAAGACCAAAAAAGGAGATCACCACATGCTAAGGCTCGATGACGTTGTATTTTACAATAGACCGTTGTTTCACCCAGACGGATATGTCATATATAATCCTTCTCGTGTTATGCGACAACTTTGGGTATAAGCAAGAAGTTGTGGCAAAGACTTCACCAGAAATTTTTAAACAATGAGTTGGACAAATGTGAATCACATGAAAAGAGAATTGTGGTATATATCAGCATCAATACTAAGCTTTACACTTCAGTACAATTCCATGTGAAGAGAAACATAAGGAATCGTAATCCTAGAAAGTATAATTACATCACAATGATAGATGAAAACACAATCGAACGTATTCCTAGCTACAAATGCATAATTACATCATAACACATTATTAAACTAGAGTAATATGTTTGTCAGATTGAGTTTCAGTTAATACAAAAAGTACAGTTCAGAATACTTGAGTGTAGCCGAAATGCGCCGTCAAATTAAATGAGTATAGTTAAAATGCACTATTAGTTAAACACCACCTCTCTGTTTATTATGAGATTAACAGCTTAGTATTACTCGACCATGCATTTGAATGTATTAAAACAACTGTCGAAGTTGAATTGTTAGCAAGAAGAAGATGCACCAATAAAGACAACAAAGATAAGATAATAAATATACGAGCAAATGCACACTGAGATTGAACTAATAAATATACGAGCTCAAATGTTTTGAGCAATATAACAGATTTGCACTCATATATATACAACTTCCTAGTAATAAGGAAATTCCGTAGTAAAGTTAAATCTCCATGTATGACGAGGGAGGTTGAGAATCTGTATGCAAACAAAGGCAAGGTTTTTTCATTCAAAACTATCATCTATAAAGAATTATTGATACTATAGATGAAGTGGAAATATTAGTACCAGAAAAACACAATGTTAACTTATTTCCAGAAAGCTTACGAAGAATTCTCTGTTAAGCAAGCTAACGTTGTTATGCCTGTTAGCTACCTCAAATTCTACAACAACGATGAATGAAGCAATAAAACCAGCAATAGAGACTCCCATATGCTTTCCATACCAACAATTCTACAAACAGTAGGTTCAAAACCATCAATCCCATTAACAAAGTCAGTTTAACACTAAAACAAAACCCAAATTCAAAAATCTATAAAGGACATATGTTATTTGAGGCAAAAGTTTATCACGGAGGATATCTAACACCATTGTGACAAAATGACATGTAGAGAATTTGTAACCAAAAAGAAACAGTAGTACTTTTGGATCAATATCAAGCAGAAAGGAAGCAAGGAATATCGTATAAGTACCCAATAAGCGTCCAGGGCGCAAAGAGCAAAAGTTATGACAAAAATAATTCTATGCTATTTTATAGAAATTACTTTATAACTAGCATACTATGACAAAATATCATCACAATATCTACACTGTCAGATAAGAACAAAACTGGCATTCTTGTATCCTTATGTGTAAAAATCACTATAGTATAGTCAATCTGGACTTCTAAAATATCATCATAAGCATGTCAATGTCTTAAACAAAATAACACATACTTGAACTTAAATATAAACAACCAACAGTATAGTGTGTCTGCACTGTCAAATAAGAATAGAACTAGCATTTTGCATCCTTATGTGTAGAGATCACTATAGTATAGCCAATCTGCATTTCTCAAATATCACAATACTAGAAAATCAATAGAGTATAGTGAATATGCACTTTAGGATCTTAATACAAACTAACATTGAATCTACGAGAAAACAAAAAAACAAAATTTGTTTAGCGTAGCTACACTGTCAGATCATAATAGAACTACTATTGCATGTTATAGAAAAGTAAAAATACAATGGGGAATCTATCATAAAAATACCTTTAAACATAACTTTAAGTTAAAAGCAAAGAATCCAACAAGCGTGCATATAAAACTTCTCCATTTAGGTTTTAAAAAGTGAGTGTATAAAAACTACTCAGTTTTTTGATGTGTATTAGCTGCACTGAGACGAGTTGTTACTCGGGTATATCCAACTTAAGTTCAGCTAAAAAAATACAGAAAATATAGTGAAAGGAAGTCTCAGCTAATTTCATGAGTGCATATTAGCTTTACAAAAACAAGCTATTAATACCTAAACGGCTAAACCCGTAATTTGAATTGAAAGAATGCTTCACAAAGAAAAGTTTAAGAATTATCAGAATCTTTATCAGAGATGATTAATAGAGCTCCAAATTGAAATAATCAGTTCAATGTATAAGAAATCTACAAAATAAAAAATAAAGTAAAAAGGAGTTATATATGCAAGTAATTTGTAACAAACGTGATTAATTGAACATCATATTTGAATTAGATGGTTTAACCGATTGATTTCAGAATAATCCAAGAAAATCAATAGGAAAATCCAGATCGGTGCAATCAAGCATAAAAAAAAGAGAAGAAAACTACTGAGAAAACCTAAGAAATTGATAGATTGAGTGACAAATTTCAAACTAACCAAAAAATTACCTTCAATTCTTCTTCTTCTACTATTCTCTTGCTCAAAGTCATTGAACGAAACAAGGGATTTAGGTTTTTCTTTCTCGTTCTTTCTTTGTTTTGGTCAAAGACTAAAATAGATCTGAAATCAAAAGAACAATTTAGAAAAGAAACCCTAGAAAATAAACATTATAAGAAGAAAAATCGAGCAGAAAACCTAAACTAAAATCAGAAACAAAAGAAATCACCCTACCGAACATAAAAAAATGAGCTTGAATTCGCGAAATCAATCAAACAAATCTAAAAACTCGAGAGCTTCTTGAGAGCGGTAACTTGAAAGAAAAAGTGACGATGATAAATGAGTAAAGCTTAATCCTATTAGTCTTATATCAAGGGTTAGTTTAGGTATATTTTTTTGTAACAGATCCACACGTGGAAGATATGATTTTGGACCGTTTGATAAGAAAACTGGGTCCTTTTCTTTTTTAATTATGGACCTCCGTTTAAAGTGGACTCAATCGGTGGACCTGCCATTAAAATCAACCCACCAAATATGGACATATCAGTAATTCATACATAGATAAAAGACGTGAGATGCGTGCACGAGCGTGTCCCGTCCACACCCGGGTTTGGAAGTGAACACGACCCAAAAAATAGCACGTCCGTGCAATCCAGGTTAAATCAAAATATTTTTGGTGAGTTTGGTTGTAGAATTCACAATTACGAGAAATTTGTAATCCCATAGAATTCATACAAATCCCTTGTGTGTTTGATAACTCACTTAAAATATCTAGGATTCATAGAATTCCCTTGTTTTAAAGTCCAAGTTTTGTTTGACATTACTCTTAGAATCTTAAAATTGTATATCCTTGATAAGAGGAATTTTAGGATTAAAAAAAGGGGTCCATAAATTCCTTGATAAGTTTTCCAGCGAATCTTAGAGGG
>JAJJMC010033086.1:0-14735 GCA_023531435.1 Papaver californicum | reverse complement strand
TTGATCATAACTCCTTCATACGATGTCCGATTGACCTCATTTTTTTTTGGGTTAGCTCCGTCTTTCAATTCTCTACAATATAGAAATGAAAAAAATCTCAAAATATATTTATCTAATTTTACAATTGGGGTTTGAAGATTAGTTACGGTTGGGTTTCAAGGCAAAACCTAACCGTAAATTTTAATTGAATCTTCATCTCCTACATTTGAAGTTACGGTTGGGTTTGTTGAATAACCCAACCGTAATATGAAGAACAAATTAGTTACGGTTGGGTTTGATTGAAAACCCAACCGTAAATCTGGGCAAAAATGGTGTTTTTCGGTGTTCTTGGTGTTACGGTTGGGTTCGGCATGAAACCCAACCGTAAGTTTCTCTGAACAACAAAAAATCAATCTTTCAAATCGTGATTTCATCAAATTAGTTAGTGTAATTTAGTTTTATCCGTATTGTCATCACTACTACTTTCTACACATTTATTAGTATTCTTCATCACGAAATTAGGATTTAATCGGCGATAAAATTTTGATTCGATTGAGAAATTTGATTAAAATGGAGAAGGAGAAGATATGGAGGAGATGGAAAATTTTTAATGAAAGGATAAATTTGTCTTTTTTTTATTAGGTAAAGGGTAAAATGGACATTTAACTTTACCCCTAGGACATCCCTTATCGTAAAATTGGGTCACCTTGGCTCAACTAGGAGCCCCTCTATTGATGTGGGAGTCCCTATATCAGGCTTCCTAATTAATCCCTCACTCCACGTAGAGAGTTGCGTTAACCTTCTCTTTCATTGGATGGTCAACGAAATCCCGGTTTCTTGTTGAACTTATATTTTGTGGCTGTTGAAATTTTATTTAATCTGCTTTATCCTAGGCTCCACATTAAATGGTAGAGTCACCCTTTTATACATCGGTGGGTCGACGATCATCCACTGTATTCAACGTTGTAAATCTAGGGTTTACTGTAGCTGATTCAACGTTGTAAGGCTACACATCTCCTTTATCCTTTTTGATTTTTTTGGTGTTTTGATTCTGATTTTTTTCTAAACGATTCATTATAATCCCAGGTCAATGGAATTAAACCTAAACCCTAATCTCTGGACATTAAGATAAAAAAACTTGATGAAGAGAAGAGAATAAATGGTAAAAAAATTTGTCCATATGCTGGATCAAGAGTGTTGAAACTTTCCTTCCGATTTATTTATTAGGATCCGAGTTGCCAATTCCGAATTTGGCTGCAGCTAAGAACATGCTTAGATGGTCGTTTTATGCACGTACAAATCGTTTTATGTGAAAGGAAATCCAAACCGTTAACAAATCTAATCTATGGAGCAGAAGTGACAGCGATTCATGAGAAGCAATGAGCTGCGGCTAAACCTTGCTCTATGAAATTGTAAGTTGAAATCCTTTTTCGTTCTTCCCTCTTTATTGTACTTGATCGGTTTCAATTAAGATGTTTTTTTTCTTTTTTTTTACAGCTAAAGCCACCAGATTGGCATGACTTTGTTGGAATCATCCTTTTTCGTATGATTAACTCAGCAACCTAGTGCAGTCGCTTTTCTTATGGCTCAGTTAGCACCGAAAGCAAAGGTATCATATTGAAGTATGTAAATCATTTGCTAATTTGCTCAAATGTTTTGTTTTTTTACAAATTTTAAACTCTGGAATTTCATTTTTGAGTTTAATGAAGGATTTTTGTTAATGAAACAAATATAGAGTTACAGGTTCCATTGTTTGGTAACTTGGCATTTGTACTTGGGCCACTTTAATCGTATTGTTCTATGTTGAGTTATGTCGAGTTGGAGAACCGCGTGAGGTTGCATCACTGGTCGCATATCTATGCCTACCTGCTTCCTCCTACATCACTGGGCAGACTATCTTTGTTGATGGAGGAATGACTGTCAATGGTTCTTTTCTGACACATGATTAGTAGCACACTATCACCATAATTTCTTAATAAGCATGAATACACTATACTTATTGTTACATTGAGTCTGAAATCTGGGTTCATGGTTGTTTTATGCACGAATTTGTTAACAATTTGGATTTCCTTTATATTTTTCTTGAGAATCGTCAATCGTATTATTCATGCCATATAAGTATAGTGTCTCTCCAATTTCTTTGTGCTGCTCGATTTGAACTGTCGACGAGACGAAACCTGGTAGTGACAAGTAAAGAACAAAGTTAATTGGCGTTTGTGTTATGCTTAGATAGCTGCAAGGTGTTCGGATCAATATAGGTGCAAGAAGTGTAGAGCCGAAGTAACAGCGATTCATGAGAAGCTACGAGCTGCGGCTAAACCTTGCTCTATGAAATTTTAAGTTGAAATATTTTTTCGTTCTTCCCTCTTTATTGTACTTGATGGGTTTCAATTAAGATGTTTTTTTTCTTTATAAAATTTTCCTTCAGTTGTTTTTTGTTTTAGTTTGAACAGTTGTTGTTATCTTGGTTTGACTTCAGTTTTAATTACCCTGTTTTTATCTGTGTGCTGTATTAGTGTGTTATTTATATTCATGATTTTTCTGTTGCTTTAGTGTTATGTATAAATGACCTTTCTTTTGTATTAGTGGGTTACAATTGGCCAAATTACTATATATCCTTTTCGAAAAATTCCCAGTTTTTATGGTTTGTGCAGATTGGGTAAGGAGCAACTAAAGATGCAGAAGCAAGGAAATTCAGCTTTCCAACACTGGATTGAAGCTGTAAGTATCAAATTTCATGAAAACCCAGTGAAATTAGCAGCTTTCATTTGTAATTTTGAGTTGTTAATTTTGTGCATTAGTTGTTTTATTACTCTTAGATTGATTCACGACATCGATATGGATATACTTCAATTATTTACTCTGTTCAAGCACATTCTTCGGGACTGATTGTTAGCGGCAGTGAGGACGGTTTTGCTAAGATATGGAGAGGTTATTATTGTTAAATTCTGTTCAGTTAGTTTTTCTCATTGGTTGAACAATCTGCAATTCCTCTTAATTCTCCATTTCATTTATTCTTTTAGGGGCAAGTATCTACAGTAAACTTGATTATACCTTCAACGGAAAGATATCAATGTCTCTTTATTAGAGTAAAATAGTGGGTAAGAAACCAGTAGTGTAACAATTTTATTCAATTGGGTTTTGGTTAATGTTTCATTTGGGTTGTACAACTAATTGACTATGGTCCAATGAATGCTTAATTCCTTGTGTGTTAGCATGTTTTGTGTCATGAAATATGAATTTTTACATTCTTATTTGACTGTTTCTGGTAGAAATGATTGATCCTGTTCTGATAGTATCTATATCGCAGCTAACTTCCTTTCGTCCGTCTCACTTTTGTTCAATAATGTTAATGTCTATTATTGTTGCTTTGACATCAATATTACCGTCACTACCAGTCTGCATTGTACAATGTGGTGTACATGGATTAATGACCTGATTGATATATCCAACCAAAAAACATTTGTGAAAGCGCTTGAATTTTTCTATTATTGATCTCCTGATTTCTCATTTTTGGATTTTTGTTAACCCGAGTCCGTTTTTGGTTTCTCATTGATTTAGCAGTGGAGAGAGAGAAATTCTAGATCATCAGTTCTTTTATGTAGAAAATGAAGTTGTTGTTGTGCTACTTAGAGTTATAGTTCAGTGAACGAGAGGTTTATAGTTCTACTTAGAGAATATATGGTAGTTTGCATAGTTTTCATGTGTTTTTTACTGATCCTGAAGAAGTATTGCTTGATTTGCTAAAATCTGTAGGTTACGAGTACTCAGAATGGTTACCTACTGATCTCCGAGATGTGCAGATTATGTGATGGTGCTTCTGGCGATGTTACAAGGAGCTACAAACAGGACATATTAACTTCAATTGATTCATGGCCATCAATTTCACCCGCATCTGAAGCAAAGGCTAATAATGTTCCAAGTTCTCGGTAACTATAAATGTATTATTCATCAATATTTACTCTGTTTGCAATATTTTAAACTTAGACTTCCATACCTAAACCGACAGTTGACCTTCGTTTGATTGTGTTGGATTCCCAAGTCGAGATATATATCCAAACTTTTATAGGCTGGATAGTATGTAGAAACATGGAACTTTATAGTTACTGAAAATTATATTACTTTGAAAAAGATAGTAATGCAGCAAATTGACTAACACTTGATAATCACATTCTTGCTATGGCAGGAGTATAATGTGTAGAGCTAAAAGCAATACTAGGTTAGAAACTGGGTTGCGGAAATTAATGATGTCGGGTTAAGGCCTCCTGAAGGTTTGTGCAACACTCATCGTTTTGGTTATTTTGCTTACCAAGGGGCTTGATTGAAAATGGAAGTGAGGCTTAATGGTTTGTTGATGGACAAGCAACATTTCATGCAATTGCATCAGCTATTGAGGAAGCACAGAGGTCAGTGATCAGCCGTAATACAAATTTCTCTTCTTGAAATTGATTTATATATTTAGAAAGATTGAGATTTTATGTAGGTTTTCATTACAGGCTGCTGGCGGTTCTCAGAACTGTATTTAAGATGTCCATTTAGTACACAAGAGTCCTCTAGGCTTGACGTGATAATTGAAGCCAAAGCCAAAGCCAAAGCCAAAGGTGTTCAATTACTTTACTGCCCATACAAAAGAGGTTCCAGCATTTCTCACCCAGATTTAATCGTGATAGTTATGAGGAAAAACCTATTTGAGAACATACAACGATAAAGAAATACCCCATACAAGACGGCTTTTAATGTACTTTAGACATCTGGGGTGATTCAATAGTTTATCCTAGCGAAAATATAAGATGTGATTTATACTCATTGATACTTAGTCACTCACTTGATGAAGAAAACAAAAAGTAAGCTTTTAGATTTGATATTGATCTACAATATTATCATGTACTTTCCTTTTCAACCATTTGGAATCAAATGCATACTTTTAATATTCTTCGTTAATCTTTTTTTCTTTAAGTTTTATGAGGTTCGATCTTATGGTGCACTACATCTTTTTTAAGTTAAAGTTCATAGCAACGAAGCATAATAAGATCGACGTAAGTAGTTCTTTGATATAAAACATATTTCCTCAATAGCAATAACAGTTATACCGCCGCTTTTCCAGCTGGTGCCCATAAATAGATACCAAAAAGCACTTTTAGATAGGCTTTTTTACTTCTCTTACTTCAATACAAAACAGCGATACACCAACAACAATTACTGCATTGGTTAAACCAACCCATGAAACATTATGAAAATGGCCAGTTTAACGTGATTAGAAGGAAAAAACCCCATCAGATAATAAACCACAGTCATAAGGTGCCATAGATATAGATGACTTATATGCCCAGCTAACTAATGGGTCGATGGGTTGCAGTAGGCGGAAATGATTGCTGTAGAATAGTATGACTTATGCTGCTTTTTATTGGATTGCAATAGAATTAGATCACTTGCGCTATAAAAAATTAAATGAGAAAATATAAAACCTACGATGAAATGAATCAAGTGGTTGTTCACAAGCTGATTCAAGCTTATGATGACTGTACAGCTGTAAATTAAGATTAGACCAATTGTTCAACATGTGTGTAGTGAGGTTAACTCCGTCATGATAATTTTTCAATTTGAAATATATATTTAGTAATGGTACTGGGTTGTGATGTTCGTTTATAATACTCCCTCCGTTTCAGGAAAAAAGTTACTTTTTCTGTTTGCACAATTGTTAAGGCAAGATGAGAGAGAATAAATTTTTTAATTTATTTCCAGATTTACCCTAACAAAAAGTTTAATACTACATATATCTTTAAAATGAGAATAATAACATTTCTAAAATAATAAGGATAGTTTTAAAAGTTTGTTATATTGAAAATGAAAATAACTCTTTTGTTGGAACAAAAATTTAAAGAGAAAGTAACTCTTTACCTGAAACGGAGGGAGTATTTAAAATAACTTCTTTTATTTTTAACGACTTTTAGATTCGTGTCAGATATGTTCATCGTGATTTTTCTACTATCAGCATGAAATGAACCAAGGATATTAGGTGCTTGATACCAACAACTAAATATGCCTGTCCCGTTAAGGCACGGGTTAAATCCTCGTCATCATATAAAAATGTATTGATCTGAATGTGAATAAGGGGATCATGAAATAGAGAAACCTTTGATCTTAATTATGGAGTTGTATTAATTTAGATAGAGAAAGATTCTCAGAATAAGCATAAAGGGGGGACAATTATAACTAGCTGATGGAGTCGCAGTACCCAGCAGAGCAGAGAGTTTTTCTAGAGAGAGAGAGTGTGCTGTTTGCTATTGCTATTGCTATTGCTATTGCTATTGCTTTTGTCTGTCAACCAACAGATGCATTAAATTCGCTGAACACTAAACTATCTACACAGAAACAAAAGGGATGGATACACTCTAGAGTCAATATACTGACTCTATTATACGTATCTTTTCTTTCTTCATGCGGCAAACTAGCAGTCGATATTTACTTTATATTTCGACCATACCGATTGATTCCTTATAAATTGGGATACTCGGCATAGTTTAATGATGAATACAACACCGATTGTATTACGTCGACATTGTTTTTATCCTTTATCCATGTTGACTGCAAGTTTAATCTTTAACTTGTTTTTCTATTAACTAATTAATCTAACTTATAACTGATCTAATTTATATAACTAATTAATATAAATGATAAATTAACTATTAAAAAATTATTTGGATAAATGACTTTTTTAAATTATTTTATAATGTTTTTTTATTGTCTTTTTATGTGTCCCCCAATTTGAGGGGTATTTTCCAAATGTAGGTTCTTAAAAAAGGTATATACTGCTTGAATAAAAAAATATTGTTATTTATAAAATATGTGTATTTAGAGGTTTCATAATTTTTGAGGTATTATTTACTAAATTAGAGATTTTTTCCTAAGACGAAGTTTTTTTTTTTAGAATTTTTGTTCTTGGATGCTATATATAAAGCACTCGAGCAAAACCATCGATTCAGCATCGCCTCTCTCTTTTAATGGCGACGTGATGTTTTTTTCTTTTAGGATTTTGTTCTAATGAATGCTCACATAACTTGTTTGATGTTGTTCTAATCCGTGTTCGTCGTTTGTGTTGCAGATATCTTCAAAAGTGTAGTTGATTGGATGTTGGCACTGCTTCTCTCTTTTGAAAACAACTCGAGTGATTCTTTCTCTTCCTTTGAAGTCTTCGTTCATATCGAAAAATTGGTAGTGTTTTGTTCTGTGATAAAAATTACTAATTATCTGGATAATCAATGATTTTTATGTTTTGATAATCAACTATTTTTATTCTTGCAGGGCTTATTGATGGATAGGTAGTAACACAAACAGAGCTGGATAGGGCGAAAACAACAACCAAATCTGCAGTTCTAATGAATCTGGAATCACCGGTAAAGATTCCTGCACTAATTTTCTGAGCGAACCAAGATTCTTTTATATACCATTTTCACTGATATCTATGCATCTTTGTAATTATAATTTGTTTGTGTTGTACTGCAGATGGTTGTATCAGAAGACATAGGACGTCAGGTTCTAACATACAAAGAGAGATAGTCTTTTTTCCAGACATGATCGAACAAGTGTTTATTATGTAGTTTTCTGATTTTCTATTGTTCGGCATAACTGCCTCATTGGGCGAAAATTAACATTTTAGTAAGTACTTTGACATAAGCATGTATTGGTGTTGTGAGTAGAAAAGAATATGGATTATCTAGCATCTCAAGAAGCTCGATCAACAGTTGCTGAAGCTGCCAAAAAAGGGTATTTGTATATTTTCTTATCCTCAAACCTCAATTCTCTATATTTCCTCAATTATCGTAATTCAATCTTCTTCATCTTCTGAACCTTTTTTTATATTTATTTTTTTAATCCAATGAAGGTATTTTTTTTTCATTTTTTCTCTGATTTAGTTTGCCATGAGAACAAAAGGGGTTATCGGAGAAAAATATATGTACCTGAAACCAAATCAATTTTTTGTTCATCCTTACACTGTCAAGTAATCAAAATTCTTGTTTTTTCTAATTTTTGGGTTCTATTATTAGTTGAATGTGATTATAATTTTGTAATCTTAATGTGAATTGGTGTTGATCATATACATCATTTGATGCCTTCAGCAGTAGCATGACTGATTCTATTTTTCTTTTCACAATTCATAACTTGTTTGTTTGTTTCCTCATTAATGCATGATGCTGTAATTGTTTTTTTTCAACCAGATTATGGTAATAAATTTATATGGTGCCTTCCTGCTTTTGCAGGTCTGGAACGGTTTTTAGGAAGTGGTTGTCTATTGACAACACTTCTCATATTTTTAGAGTTTGGGTTAGCAATTACATCATCAACATATTGCCTTACTTTCCTTTTCAGCGAACACTCCTCATCACAGGTTCTCTCTATGTCTCTACACACACAAACACACACATGTACATAGACACACACACACACACATACATATATATATATGGACACTCTAAAATATCTCTACATATTGCAGAATGTGGTTCTTTTGGTGCATTTTTTCTCTGGAATCATTCTTATGATGGTCTCATTTGTTATGGGGATTATAGAATCTACAAAAAGCTCAAATTCCTTCCTCAAGTTTTGTTATAGTAGTCCTGATATTTATTCGTATAAATTTTAATTAGTTTTCATACACCCTAATATCATCTTGCTACCATCCAGAATTTCTTTAGATTATCACCCGGATTTTTCTTTGCAGATGGACTGGCTTCATTGGCTCTTTGACGGTAGAGAATGAAACTTTGATCTGGTGATGAAATCCTTGATTGGAATATGATTGGTGCTTCAATTTTTTATGGTGTTGAGGTGCAGTTTTCTTCTTAATAGATAAACATCGCAACATAGGTGACATTTGTTTAATAGACAACTACTTATGCAGTAGAGATAAAATTAAACATGAAAAAATAGAATAACCATAATACAAAGTTAGTTATAAGTAAGTATGTCAATACTTAGATTTATTGAATTAAACTATACAAATAAACAGGAGAATCTGATATGGCCATTTGTCTCCCAACCTATAACTTATGTTTTTGTGGATTGGAAGTTATGTCTACATTACATGTGAACCACGCAATGCAAAACACAAAATCTATTTAAGGAACTGGTGTCGTATTGTTCAAGTCGGTGCCCTTCACCACCCTATACATGGATAATACGGAGGAGAAAAAATATTATTCTATGTTTCGATGTTGTGTAAGAGCCTGAAAGATCAAACTTGCTTTGATTATAATGTGAAAAAAAGTACTTTAGTGACAGTAGAACTGCAAAATCTTCCTTCCTGCTCTCTCAGTTTATTTAGATGTGTACCACATTTTTGTTCATGCACTTTCAAATGGAAATGAAACTGCAGTATCTATGGAAATTTATGTGTACAATTTCGACAATTAGTAACATTGTGCAGTGAATTTCTATAGAGTTGCTCAATCATGATAATCTTTCACATGAAGGATGATTAACCCTTCTATTGTTGCATTTTCTTATCTATAACAAAGTATCATTTTCTTCCTGCTCACAATTGGGCTCAAAGTTATGCATTTACACAAGTTAGCATCAATCACAATGAAGACTGGTGGAGAAGGCTTAGGCGATTCCGATTTAGCCCTTCAAAGATAGATAAGCTTAGCGTTGACCCAACAACATTTCCCAAAGAAAATTTTGAATTCCTAGATCTGGAGAATGTTGCTAGCAGGAAAAATTATACTACTTATTATATAGGTATGCCGTTGGTGCATCAATTAGTTGTTCATAAATTTTATTTTATGGATAGATAGGTTAAATTGGATATTTTTTATAGCTATAATAATTGGAAAGTTGAAGTCTGTCTCAAACATAATAAAGAAATTAGTTGGTGATATTGATGTCTCAATGCGAGAAATTCTTACTTTGGGAGATTATGTCTGTGGTGGATGGATAATACAGCCTGTATCACGGCCGTGGTTTCCATGTGAATGTCGAATTCTTCGTGATGTACGTTCATTTCTGAACTATGCACACTTTTAAGGAAAAGTTTCATAAGCAAGAATGGGTGGATACAGATATCCATAACATAAAAGACGGAAATCCAAAGTTATACTGCTTTCTTCCAGTTTAAGCAAAAATAAGGGTGTATAGCTTAATATATACGAATGATTTCCTTTATAACATATATGATGATTACTAATGAATTACCTTTGTGCATGGATCCTTTACTTAATAACATATAGATAGGCTAAAGATTTATGAATGACTTTTATTCATAAACCCTTTCCTTCATAAGATATAGTCATTTAGTATTTTTCATAACTGCATGAAACTCGAACACATGTTTCTCTTGAAAGCTGAATGAAATTTACACACATGCACAGGTAAAAGTATAAGTATTGATGTGGTAGAAAAGAAAAGAGCTAAGGATTTGAACAATGTCTTAATAAATTAAAGAATAAAGATAGATAAACATGTATTTTTCGTGGGTTGCATCATTAAGTTGTAAATCTCTTCAAAATAATAATAAAGAAATACAAAAGACTTGATTCAATGGGAGACTACAAAAGTTTCCAGGCTATTGTTGTATTCATTTTAAAAATTCCAGATGTTATCTCAATACTACACCTTTGACACTCTTGGCAGTTTATCTTGGATTAAGGATAATGTTGTTTTCTTTTTGATTGTATAGACTCTAAAATTAACTAAAAATGGGGTACCACGAAGAGGACGGAGAGGGAGCTTTTTCTGGTAGAAATGATCAGGAAATTGTGACATGCTGCTTCTCCTGGTCCAACAAGGTTGGATCCAACTATGATGTACGAGTTATAATGCTGGTGTAGATGAAAGTGAAATCTCTACTACAATGTTCATGTCTAAACACACTTCATTTTCCCACCCAGCCACCACGTGGCTCTGCCAGTAAAGCCTGATCTCAGTAACAATGTCATTCATGTTTGTTTTAATTACAATGAAAGGTCTCTATTGGATGTGGAATAAGGTGATTAATCCGACAAGTTTGATTAAAATAGCTGGAATCTCAAAGGATGATTGGAAGTACTGATCTAGAAACGTTGCACTACACTCAGTTCTTTGATTAAAAGGGCCAAAACTCTCCTCTGAAAAAAAAACAATGGTTCAATTCTTTTCATCATGATGAGGAAAATATAACATCCACAATGAGAAAACAAATCACACAATTAATTCAAAACCAAGTAATGTTGTCCAGTTGGATTCTTCTCTTAAAATCTCAAAGTATCACAATCCTTTAAAGGGAGATACACTTAATAAATATGACTTTCATGTGAAGTGTGTTAGAAGAAACATGTATGCTCAAGCTAAGGAAGCAAATGCCCTTTGGTCTGTTGTCATTTCTACAGCTATGACGAATTCTAGATAATGATTATGTAATAGCAGAAGTCTTAATAGAGATAGACTTTCCCATTTACGTTATCTATCTTTGAGCTCTTGCTCGAATTCAAGCATTTTTACGCGAATGGGTTTCAAAAATGGTTTCAGATCCTGACATATTTAAATTTTATCTTGGTGAGCAATATCCTTCTCTCTATTTAGCCATGCTGGAATTTAAAACAAAAGGTATGGTTGCCGCATGCGCGCCGATTTTGGGGTGCATTCAGAAGAAGAAAAAGTGAAGGGTGACATTTGACCATCCAGTGATCCAAATATAGACTGTGAGGCACGCATAATTAATACTTAGACAAACCATATTTGTCTATGTCCTACATAAATTAAATAATTTAGCAGGACATAGTCACATATATACGACATTATATATGTTGTTCACAACGTAAAACCGTTCACTCATTTTTGCTGATCAAGAATAGGGGCGATGTTTTCGCTAAGTTGTTTATGTTCAACTGATGTGCAAGGTAGTAATCTGATTTAAGAGTAAGATATGCAAATCATACATGAACTGTTATTGCACTGCAAAATGTATTTCATTCTTCTCAAATGCTGAAGTTAACCACAATAATTACCAATTTAAAGAAAATGCAGTTAGTCGCTCCTTGGGCCTATGCCACTGCAGGCAGTGCTAATGAAAGTAAGGTATTGCTATCAACAATGTAAGTCCACTATTATTAAGTGCATAACCCAAATGTATGGAATCAACAATGATAAAATAAAATAAAAACTAAGTGATCATACATAGGCATACCGAAAATGTGTAAACCACTATCAAAATTAGTTATATCCCTGTTGATATAACTTTAGTTCATAAATAAAGGGACAGTAGTTGGTTGGTTTCTCAGAGTTTCAAAATTACTGTAATTATGTTATAATTTTGGATTTCTATAATAATTATACCAGTGGAAGACCAATCGGTTCCGTTGTATTTGTTGCTCTAGACAGCTAATTACAAAAGTTGTTGCGGCATGCTAGATCCGAACTAGGATACATGTATGAAGTAGTTTTACAGGACCTGTAACTGTGAGTTTTCAATTGATAGCATGAGTTGTGCATGTATATAGATGTAAATTTGTATTCAGTGCTTACCTTAATACCATCTACGCCTGCAATAAAATAGGAAAGATGCAATACTTTCTGGATTTTTCGCAGATCTTCATCAATATTCGGGATAAGATTTCATTTTGGGGTTTTTGGGTAGTTATGTAAGTCCTAACTTTATCAATGTTTGGAAAATAGGTATTCTCTAGCATGTGCATTATATGCGCCAAACATTGTCTGTTTGGTGTTGTTTTAGTGTCCGAGTTATTAGTGAATTCCCTTTTCCATATTTTATAATTTTGGTTTTGATTAAATGGTATTTTCATCGAACGTAACATTCCCTGACTAGCCAACAATAACAATTCCGTGATTCACATAAGCTAAATGACTATCCTTTAATTATACATACAAGGAATTCCATTTATTCTCTGGCTGTGTTTAGGCCATAAACATATACGTATTTGAGTGTGAAACTACTTTCTAAATTGTATTACAAAAAAAATAAAACATAGAATTTTGGAGAAATTCAAGTTTTATTTGAGGCGATAACCCAAGATAAATTCAGTAATGTTTAACAATACCCATCTACAAACAGTGGAAACAACTGAAAAACCACAAGTTCTAAGCGAAAATTTACAGACATGAATAGTTTCTCGGGAAGAAAAAGAGGGACTTTAGACAAACCGAATCTTCATAAGTTAGAAGAACAATTGTTTATATAAACTTATTGGCTAAATAATCTTCATTATATCATATGATGTAAACCCAGATTCAAATTATTAGAAAAAATTCATTTAGAATAAAAACTTGGAATACTAAAAAAATATTACATACACCAAAAGCAACAACACAAATCCCATGAACTACATTTAGGTTGAGATTTGTGATTCAAAAGGCATAAACTAAAAAATAACATCTAATGGGTGATATTGGTTCATAATGATTTTGGAAATAATTAAAAGAACACACTTTTAGATCTTTTA
Source organism: Papaver californicum (assembly GCA_023531435.1). Classification (NCBI taxonomy): domain Eukaryota; kingdom Viridiplantae; phylum Streptophyta; class Magnoliopsida; order Ranunculales; family Papaveraceae; genus Papaver; species Papaver californicum. The sequence goes on along the minus strand of JAJJMC010033086.1, from coordinate 1,323 downwards.
ATCACTAAGAGGGTCTAACTTTTGAACTTTCAGTTCATCATTCTTTATATCTCTACCTCGGGATCTTCTCTCATTATATGGATCTAGAGTTAATTATACCCATCAACCATACTCGAAGATGTAAGATTACCTGCATACAACAGAATATAATCTCTTTTTAGAATTATTAGTTGTTATGAGATTCTACCTCCCAAGTTAAATCTTTTGTAGAATTATTAGTTAACAAACCACTGACAGTGTCGTTACGTCTTCCTATGGAAGATCATACTCCAGCATGTGGTTAGTTTTTATTATTTTGACGGATGGTTCCGAGGAGATTAGAAGAATGTGAATTCTCTGTATATTACGAGTAGGATTTTTTTATTTTCGCAGGCTTGGGAAGGACGGGATTATGACTACCACTTGGACAACCTAAGGAGCATGGGGAAATTATTTTTAAGTTATACAAATAATTTAAGATGGAGCAGTAACCATCTATTCATCATATGATGATATATTAGCAAGAATACATAAATTCCCGTGTTGTTATGAAGCGCTGAGTTAGTGAACGTAATTAATGATGACATCATAGAGAACTCTTCAGTGGTGGTAATTACTGGCACATACGTGAATGATCACTTGGGTAATTTTTTTGACCCCTTTGTGATACTTATATGAGTGTATAATTGATGCTATATGACCATGTATTCTAACTTATTGTGGCGCTATAGGTACGATTAGCCTTTGTACTACTACTGCGTCAAGAGTATTCGTCAATCTGGATATCGATTAAGTGAATAGATTCAAGTCGTTGTAAGTAATGTTTCCTGATAAATAAATTAATATTGCAGAGTATTGTGGAAAACATATTATGTTATATATATATATATATGATTGATTTAGACCCTACAGGGGTTGGTAAAGAATATTTGGAAGAAGAAAAGAATCCTAATGAAAACATAGAGACTCTGTTTGAAGTGACTGAGAAGCTATGATATGATAAAAATAAGGTATGTTCCAACAATCTGTATAGGTAGACATACAATTGATTGATTAATACATCTGTGTTTGTGTAACGCAAAACACCACGTGCTACTGTGAAACAAAAATTGTTGAGCTGCTGGGAAATGATGATTGGTACTATATGGCTTGCAAAACTTGCAACAAAATATTTGTTTCCTTAATTTTGTAACCGTCTTATGTGTATTAACATTAAGAAACAAATCCAAAACTCGAAAATAAGTAAAAACATATCATGTAGGTGTTATATTACCAGAATTAAAATTAATATTAAAATTATATTAAAGTTGTGTTCCCTTAATTTTATAACCGTGTATATCTACA
>JAJJMC010033084.1:0-11707 GCA_023531435.1 Papaver californicum | reverse complement strand
GACACGTGTTGAATATATAAAGCATCGAACCAAGAAGCAATTAAGAGTGATCTGTCAACTAGTGATCGCACCAGATAAAAGAGGAAATACAAGAACGATGGGTACATCGAAATAAAATGGATCGAACCAAAGAAGAGGCAATCCAAGAATGACGACAAGACTGGATAAAATGACACGAGAGCATCGACCCAAAGAAGAATCGATCAAGGAACGATGACCAGACTGAAGAAAATGACGCGTTGCACAAAGAGGGACCCAGTAAATAAATCTATAAATAGAAGAAGCCAGACAACAAAGAGAAAGGTCGGAAAAAATAGGAGAAAAACCTTAGGAAGAAAGAGAGGAAATTTCTAGGTATGAATCGAGGAGAAGTAATTAGATTAAGTAGGGATTTTTGTACTTAATTGAAGAATGTAAAGTTCATAGACCGAAAATGTTAAATTTGGGTGATCATATGTATCGTACAGAAATGATTTTATGTATCGCACAGAAATGATTTTATAAAATCAATACAAAGATGTTTGGCTGTTACTCGATTTCAATCTTTAATTGATATGTGAGAATTTGATTGGTTGTTTTAGTCGAAAAGATTTTTGGCATAAACAATTTGGCGCTAGAAACAGGGAGGATTAAAGGATTTATCCTACCTGATGAAGGAAAAAAGGTTTTAATTTCAAAACTAAATCATCCAAGAAAGAAACATTTTTATTAAGAAAAGAACGGATATGGTTGAAAAAATTTAAAAGAAAAGAGTGGAAAATTCAATTTTGCAAGATACAAAAAATGAGTGTAAAGTTTATTTACATAAGCATGTTTTATTGACATGAAAAATGTTTGAAAATATAGATAAGAATATGAAACAAAGGATTTTATGAATTGGGAAAAATCAGATTTGTGATAGGAAGAATTTACAGTTAAAGTAATAAATAGGATCTCTTATGGTTTTGATGTGTAAGAGTTCATTTGACTGACTTTCTGGAAAATTTCTAGATATCGAGAAAGGAAAGCAATCAGCAAGGCGAAAAATAGTTAAGAAACAACAGGTTCTGAAAAATATGTCTCAAGACGCTAATTCTGGGAACCAAAATAATAATGAAGACTGGGAGGATAGACAAGAGGAAGGAATAGAATCAGGACAACAACAAAGTAACGAGGGAAATCATACCCCAAATCAAGAATTAACACCAAATACAGTGGTTCAAAATTTTTCTTCAGATCATGGGAGCTCTCAAAGAAAGATGCAGCAAATACAGGATTTATTAGAAGAAATAAATGAAATGAGAAAGGAGCAAAGAGCAAGCAACCATCGAATTGAATTACTAGCAACCGAAAATCAAGTTTTAAAAGATGTAATTCAGCGAGAGCAAAGACCAGCTGTGACAAAAATACGAAATCAGGAGGTAATGTCAAGTAGACAAATATCAAGAAGTGAACAACGGAATCCAGATCAAAGAATGGTGTTAGTAGGATCGACATCTCGAGCAAGAAGGCAACAAGAAAAAGAGATTCAACGAACCCAATGGGAAACGTGCTTGGAAGCGATGGAACAAATGAAAGAAGAAATTAAAGGATTAAAAAATAAAGAGGGGGAAGAATAGAAGAGGTATTGAAAGAAGCAAAACGAACACCGTTAGCACAACATTTGACATGTGTATCATTACCAAGAGAATATAATATTCCAGTGTTCGAATGTTACGATGGTACCAAGGATCCAATATCACATTTAAAGTATTATAATCGAGTGATGACCCGGTAGGACGATCATGAAGCAATCATGTGTAGATGTTTTCCATTCAGTTTAACAGGGACGGCATTATTGTGGTACGATAGATTACCGGAAAATTCCATCCATAATTACGCACAGTTGGTGAGGAAGTTTCTTGAAGCATACATGTATAATAAACCAGTTGATTCAAGGGAGGACAAGCTTTATTCTTTAACATCTTGGCCAGAAGAATCGATCCGATCATATACAGCCAGATGGCATGCAATATGTCAAGCAATAGGTGAATTAGACCCAATAACAGCTATAAACCATTACAAATGGGGGATTGTTGATCGGAAAAGCCAGCTTTTTGTTGAAATTCACCGAAATAATCCAAAAACTGAAGGCCAGTTAAGAGAAATAATAGAAACATATGCGAGGCTCCAAGACATACAAGAGCAAGGATCGAGAATTAATTCAAGAAGCCAAGGAAATACAAGGAGAACAAATTCAGTTGAGGAATCGCTCGATCAGAAAAGGAAATTTCTTCCGAAATTCGATTCAAGAGAATTAAAACATCCTCGACAAGGGAATGGTAAAAACTTTGCTCAGCAATTTTGAGAAAGAACGTTTACCAAGCTTAATGTTTTATATTTCAGATTATTCAATATTTTAAAGAATCGGCCAAATTTTCAATGGCCAATAACAAAGGGTAATCAACCAGAGTTTACACAACATTCAAAAGACTATTGTGAGTATCATAGTTATAAAGGGCATACAACAAACAACTGTAGAAATTTTATAGCATTAGTACAAAGAATGGTCGGTGCTGGAGAGTTAAAGGAATTTGTTCAGAAAGTTGAACCAACAAAGAAACATGATGAAAGCAAGGAAATACGCATTCCATATAATGAACAAACAATTAATATGATATCATATGCGGAAAAGAATGATACAGATTTGAATGTCGCAATCAATAAGAAATTGTGCAGGAGAATTCGGAACCATGAAGTCTTTAAGGTTCAAGGAAGGCAAGCAGAATTATGGGAAGATTGGATGGCATATCCATTGATATTTTCTGCACAAGAAGTAAACCAAGAAATTGAAATGCATAATGACCCTCTTGTGTTAACATTATTGATATCAGGATGGAATGTAAAGAAAATACTTTTGGATGGAGGCAGTTCATTAAATGTGATGTTCTATAATACATTTTGTAAAATGGGTTTTAAAGAAGATCAGTTGATCTTGTCACGATACATCATTTATGGGTTTAATGGAATATCTTCCAAGCCAAACAGAGACATTGATCTTGAAGTTTCAGCTGGACCGATCAACATTTTGACAAGATTTAGTGTTGTGGATGCACCATCACCATACAATGCTATAATTGGAAGACGATGGGTTCACCAATTGAAGGGTGTGGTATCAACATATCATCAATATTTACGATTTCCAACACCGCAAGGAGAGATGGAGATAAAGGGTGATCAAGAAGATGCTAAGTTTTGTATAATGGCAGAGACAAGAATGAATGAGGAACGGGAGCATCTACAACATAAAAAGAAAAAGGAACAAAGAGTTAAAGCAAAGGAGGAAGAAATAAGTCAATATTTAGAAAAGCATGCAAAAAATAAAACGGTAAATGAAAAAGGAGAGAGCAGTCAGAGTCAAGAAAATCAGGTAGACCAACATCATAAAGGGACGATGTAGCAATTAAAGGGAACCCCAACTCCAATTGGGATTCCAAAACCAGTCTTCGCCCCAGTAGAAGAAACAAAAGTCATAAATATTGGCACTACAGAATTGCCCAAACAAGTGCGAATTGGGATGTTAATAAAAGCAGATCTGGAACAACAGTTAGTTAAATTGCTTTGTGAATTTGTAGATGTATTCGCTTGGAGAATGGAAGATATGCCGGGGATCGATCCCAATATCGTACAACACGAATTAAAAATACGTCCTGATGCAATTCCCTTTCGCCAACGGATACGAAAGGTCGCACCAGAATACCATGAACCAGTGGAAAAAGAATTAACTAAACTTTTAAGTGCAAGATTCATTCGGGAAGTACGATACCCCACATGGATTTCTAATATGGTGATTGTCCCGAAAAAGAACGGTGGAGTAAGAATTTGTATAGATTTTACTAATCTAAACAAAGCGTGTCCAAAAGATAGTTATCCGCTCCCGAACATCAACCAATTAGTAGATGCCGTTGAAGGACATGAGATGTTATCATTTATGGATGGACAATCTGGATACAATCAGATAGCATTAGCAGAAGCAGATCAGGAACACACATCGTTCTTTACTCCACGGGGATTGTATTGTTACACCCGAATGCCATTTGGGTTACGGAATGCAGGAGCAACATATCAACGTTTAGTGGACGCGATATTCAAACCATGGATCGGAAAAACTTTGGAAGTTTATGTGGATGACATGCTAGTAAAAAGTAAATTATCGGATGATCATTTACAGAACTTGGCTGAAATTTTTGGTGCATTACGAAAATATAAAATGAAAATAAATCCAGAGAAATGTATTTTTGGTGTTACTTCATGGCGATTTTTGGGATATTTGGTTAAGAAAGATTGAATACAAGTTGATCCGGCGAAAATACAAGCAATAACAGATATGCCATCACCAAACAGTATAAAAAGTGTACAGAAGTTAAATGGGTGTTTGGCTGCATTGAGTAGATTCATTGCGAGATCATCAGAACGATGCAAGCCCCTTTTTTGATGTACTTAAGAAGAAAAATAAATTTGAATGGAACGATCGTTGTGAACAAGCATTTCAAAGTATAAAATTACATCTCGCCACGCTGCCAGGATTGCAAAAACCAGAGCCAGAAGAAATATTAACTTTATACATAGCGGCAACAGAAAATGCAATCAGTGGGGTAATGGTGCGAACGAATGAGAAGATTGAAAAACCAATATATTACATCAGCAAGACTCTGAATTCAGCAGAAAGAAATTATACCAAGATTGAACAACTAATTTTGTCAGTAGTATTTGCTACTCAGAAGTTACGCACTTATTTTCTTACTCATTATGTTCGTATATTAACAAAAGCACCATTGGAGTCAGTTTTAAAGAATACAGTAAAAGTAGAAAGAATAGCGAAATGGAATGCTCAGCTGGAACAATACAACATTGTTTATGAGATACAAACTGCGCAAAAATCTCAAATTCTAGCTGATTTTCTGGCAGATTTTCCAATTGAGGAAGAATATGAAATTCAAGGACTGCCAGGGTGTGAAGAAGAAGAGCCATTAGATATTCTGGATTCAAATAGTTCACGACGATGGGAAGTTTTTGTTGATGGGTCGCGAAATAAAGAAGGAGCATGAATAGGTATCGTGATTACAGCACCAAGGGGAGAACGTATGGTACATTCATTTCGTCTTGAGTTCGAAGAGCATACGAATAACATAGTAGAATATGAAGCAGGGTCCATGCTCTCAAACTCATTATTGAACTAGGAATAAGTGATGTTAGACTCACAAGTGACTCGCAGCTGGTAATTAGACAGATCGAGCTAAAATATCAAACGATTGATGAAGATTTGGAAAGGTATAAAAACCTTGTGCAGAATTTAACAAATCGTATTCCAAACATTTTTTTTCGACATTTGTCCCGAGAAAAGAATCGACATGCCGACGCACTTGCATATGTTTCATCTATGATAAATGATCCAACAGCTAAAGCAGTAAAAATTGGGAGAATATATGAGCCATCCATAAGAGCACAAACATTAAATAATATAGAAGAGGATAGTGCGATGCAAGAGATTGATGACCCAGCAATACGGAATACCCCACTTACATCGCAACAAGAAGATGACCAACCAAATGAACCAGATTGGAGAGTCCCGATACATCAATATTTGCAAAATAAAGTGTTACCAACAGATTCTAAAGAAGCAAGGAAAATTCAACTCAAGTCAAACAGCTACCAACTTCGGGATGGAATTCTTTATCGAAATTCTTTCCTTGGACCGTTATTTCGATGTTTATCTCAAAAAGAAGGATTGCGAATTCTTAAAAAAATACATTATGGAGATGCAGGAAATCACAGCGGAAGACGATCGTTAGCATTAAAATCCAAAATGCAGGGTTATTATTGGATTTCTATGCTAAAAGATTCGGAGAAAATGGTTCGAAGGTGCGAAGAGTGTCAGCGATTTGGTAAGAAAATCAAAGCACCAGCTACAGAATTAAATTCAATACTTAGTCCATGGCCATTTGCAAAATGGGGAGTTGATATAGTTGGACCATTAGTTGAAAGAACAAAGAAAAGAAAATATTTAATTGTGCCTACCGATTATTTCACCAAGTGGGTAGAAGCGAAAGCATTAGCACGAATCAGAGACACTGATGTTTTTACATTTCTATTCGAGAATATCATTTGTAGGTTTGGGATTCCCGCAACAATAGTTTCTGATAATGGAAGACAATTCCAAGGAAAGAATATCGATATGTTATTTGAAACGTATAATATTCAAAAGCATAAATCTACACCTTTCTACCCACAAAGCAATGGGAAAGCAGAATCTATAAATAAAACAATCGCAACAAATCTGAAGAAAACATTGGATGGATATTATAAAAAGTGGTGCGAACAGTTACATAATACATTATGGGCATATAGAACCACAAGAAAAACTTCAACTCGAGAATCACCTTATCTTCTTACTTATGGAACGGAAGCAGTAATACCAACAGAGGTTATTTTACCTACAACCAGAACAGAAGCATGGGAGAAAAAATCTTAATTCAGATCTTATGTTACAAAAATTGGATGACTTGGAAGAAAAAAGAGAGGTGGCACTCCAGAAGATGGAAAATTATCAAAGGGGATTAGCTCGAGAATACCATAAACGTGTAAAATCACGAAACTTTGTCCAAGGCCAATATGTCCTACGACAAATAACGGAATACCAAAGGGACAAAAATGCAGGAAAATTCGCACCAACATGGGATGGTCCATACATAATTCAAGCGTCAGCGGGACAAGGATCGTACTATCTCCAGAATATAAGGAGAAGTTTTACAGCATCCATGGAATGCACAATACTTAAAGCTTTACTATCCGTGAATAACAATGCAATGTTAACACAAAAGGCAGGTACATAGCCAACTAATTCAGTAATTTCTTTTATAATTTAATCACTCCAGGAACATCGTATCTTGGAAAATACTGTAATTATTAATCAGAATTCCATTAATCCCGAAATATCATATACTTTGAATCCAGGAACATCATATCTTGGAAAATACTATGATCATTGATCAAAATTCCATTAATCCCGGAATTTCATATACTTTGAGCGCTCAAAATTATTCCAGGAACATCATATTCTGGATAGCGTTGCGATTGACGACACAATCATACACAAAAGGTAAACATCCTTAAAGAATTTCACTAACAACAAAATTCTTATAAAGAAGGGGTTCCTAATTATTGGTTTATCAATTTTCAAAGTACAGTTCGGGACCAACCGTGTATCTTACCCCTGGCTCGGGTTTGTTTCGTATGTGTGGGATCTCGAACAACATGATTTGAGGTAAAAAGTACTTCAATTCATGGTACTCGGAAAGTCATATGATAGCCAAAAAGATTACTTAATCAAATTTTCTTGTGCAGGGAACAACATTAAAAACATATCAAAAGGTTACGAAAGAAAATTCTTGAAAGATAGACAAAGTACAAGATGGTGAAGCCAACAATAGATGAAATTATAAAGAACATAATCAAGCATCGGGAAGACTGGACCGCGATGGTGGAGGGGGAATTGCAGGCACAAAAGTGCGTTTACTAAGCACTGAAGGATCGGATTGTGCACGATCTAAAGCAGTATTGAAGGACTTCGCAATTTTCGCTTTAGCATCCTGCCTAACCCAATGAACAAAGTCACGCCCAAAGTTGATTTCCTTTTGAATCTCTTTGATCTTTTGTTGATCTTTTTCTATTTGAGCAACAAAACGTGATCTTTGATCTTTTTCTTCATTTAATTCTGTAGTTAATGATGCAATTTCTTGTTCACGAGCTGCAATCTTGGAAAGCTCAACAGACAATTGAGCTTGTAAACTCGGAACTTTTGTTGCACCGAGAGACACATTATTTTCAGAAGTCTTTAACTCATTAGTGATGTTTCTCACTGTATCATTCATTGTATTAAGTTCAGTTTCTGCTTGTGTCGCTCGATCCTTAACTTCATTAAGTTTTCTCTCCAGTTCTGAAAATACAAAAAAAAATATTAGATAAATTTTATGGTATAATAAGCCAAAAGATAAGGTATACCAAAAATGTACCTCTAACAACAGATTTAAACTCTATTTCTTTCAGAGTAAGCAATTTTACAACTTCTTTGTATTTTGACTCAGCTTTATTACGCCTCCAAGTGGCTAAATCAAAACTATCGTTCAATCGAGTTAGTTTTTCTCTAACCACATTCATCTCTTTGTAGATTTCCTTTGCATGATTATTCAATTGTACCATTCTACGATCGTACCTAAATAAGGTTTCCAAGTTTTCACCTGGACCCAGGATAAAATTTAAATTTTTCATATAGATTAATAAAATAAAATAATAATTGAAGAAGAATGAAAAATAAACCTTGGTTTTGATTTTGAAGATTTTGATTATGAACTTCGATAGTCTGGAGTTGTTCTTGTTGTTGCTGATGTTGGTCATTATGTTGTTGTTGAAGCTGTTGGAGTTGTTGAAGTTGTTGTTGAAGAAGATTATTTTGCTTCTTCAACTCATCATTTGCTTGTTGTAATGTATCGTTTCTTCCCTTCATATTCACTGATTCTTTCTTAAACAGTAACCTCAACATGGTGGCCCGAGCCTTATAAAAATTATAACCTCTAAATAAACAATCATTACCATATTGGAGTTGAGCCAAAGCTTGCTGTGGAAATGAATATAATGAACTTTCGGCAACAGTTAAAACTTCAGTGAAGGAAGAAGGAGGATTCACAGGAAATGTTTGCTCAAGAATATCGTTCTTAGACCACGCATCCTGAGTTTCATCCATAGGGATCGCACTAAGTGAATCCCGAAATCGATACATGAAACAAGAATCAGATTTAGTAACATCAGGATTTGATGAAGTATTCAAAAGTCCCTGAGAAAGAAACCACTTGTAAGCCTCTTCTTCATCACCGATTAAATTAAGACCTTCATCAGTACTGACACTGGCAATTTGATTAGAGAGAGACTTCAGAATAGAAGGATCGGCACTTGGTATTTCAGTATCGACCTCAACAGTAACAGGAGAAGATCGAACCAAAGTCTCGGTAGGTACGATCGGTTCCGAAGATACTCCAGTAGTGCCCTCGACTTCAGTAGGGATCGAAACACTAGGAACGGTCGTACTAGAAGGAGGAGAAGTTTCTTTTTCAGTACGATCAATATCATTTGATTCCTCAACAAGAGTGGCATTGGTTTTAACATTCACATTTTCTACATCACCGGCCGGGTTTACTTCAGCATTATTCTTTTCCAACGTATTTTCTTCTTCAACATAAGTTACTTCATTCACTACATCAACAATATCTTCATCAATAACAACATCATCTCCCTCTTCTTGAGGAAAACCAGAAAAAACTCCCAATGTACCATTATCAGGTACGGGAGTATCAAGCACAAAATCAAAAGGTAATGGAGAAATAATATTATAAAAATCGATTGAAGTACCAGAAGAAGGTGCAACAATGAGATCGGACCGTTCCGATACCACAATTTCAGCTGGGATCGAAGAAAAAGGAATAACATCAATAGGATCGGACTGATCCGATGGTAAAGCAACAACAGAACTTCCTTCTCCACTGTTTAAATTTGAAGTTATCCCTCCTACAACCTCAGTGGAAAGCACAAGAGTTCTGGACTTTTTCTGCTTCTTCTCTGCTGCAAGGACTAATTTCCGTTTTCCTTTACCTTCAACTGCGGGTTCGATCATTTGTCTACCCTCGACAATTTGAATACCGTGTTCAGGTGGAGGAAGAGGAACTCCGATATCTAAAGAAGGATCGACCTGGAACCAAAAAAGTGAAAATATTTTAAGAAAACATTAAAGATCGATGCAATATATCTAAAAGGAATGATATGAATTGAGAAATTCGAACCTTGAATTCAAATTTATAATCATCAAAGTTTAATCTCCAGGGACAGTAGTTCGGGAAACAGTTTCGAAGATGTTGAATTTCATTATTAGGAATGTCACCATATACCCAAGGTCCTTCAATCAGAATAGAGGTACGATACCATCTGTAATCGTGTTCCCGACGGATTCTTTCATTTGTAGGAAAATCGACTTTGGTATATGGAGCTATCTTAATTCTAGGGTCGTCGACTTCTCGAAGTAAGGGAAACCCTTGGGAGCATTTACGAACAGGACTAACACTCCATTTAACAAAAATTTTAATGGTAATACCATCACCATAAGTATTCTGGAAATTCTCAGGTGTATAATGAGTATGTTCAGAAGGATCGGGAATGTAGCATGTAAGACGGGTGCGACCCTCACTGCGAAGAATACATTCATCGAGAATTCGCCACCAATTACCGTTATATTGTGTGATGGATCGAGGTTGAGTATGAGGAGCCCTATTGCGAGTAGCAAGAACTATGAACTGGAAGGGATTATTCTTTTCATACAAAGGGAGACGAAGGCCAGCTTCTAAGGCACCAGCAGAAATTAACAGTCTGTGATGGCTATAATGAAAATTTCTCATCGAATCGTAGGTCATCATGTCAGAAGTATCATCAAAGAAAGAAACCTTAAATCCTTGAAGATTATGTTTTCTCTTAAATTCTTCGATGTCCATAGATCGAAAACTATAAGAAGACAACGCCCGTTTACTCTTGGGGGCAGGATTAGGAATATCAGGGGTAGAATTACGTACAGTGCGAAGTGCAGCAGCGGTAGGAATACCAGGGGATGAATCATGACGAGAGACGGCGTATCTCGAAGTAGAAGACCTACTCGATCTTCTGCTCTCACCTTGATTACCAGTAGCATCAGATTTTCTATGAGGCATAGTGTAAAATCTGAAGGAAAAGAAGCATAAGAAAGAGAAAGTTAACATGAGAAGAAATTATCTAGAAATAATTACAGTGAAAAAGATAACCATCATTTCAATCATGAATAGAAAACATAAGTCAAGAAAAAATTACTTACATGAAGAAAAGAAGTGAACAATAGTCGGATCAAAGTAAAGAAGAAATCAACTGATGAGAAAAGAACTCCTGAGTAGTGGGGAAATTTGAAAAGTTTAAGGAAGACAAAGTGCAATAACTATGAGAAGACAGTAAAAAGTTGCAGGGTATTTAAAGGAGAGAATTGAAACCGCCACAAAATGGGAAAAGGAAATAATCGGTAAAGATTTGATTCTATCGAAAAAAGTGCAGCTGACACAATCATATGTATAGAAACAATAAATGCAGAGCCGGAAAAATCAGTAACGTGCTAATAAAATTAATGCCAGCGGAAAACTCGGATAACGTGCGAAAAAGAAACTGAAAAAAGTTAAAATGATAAGTCCTTCTCCATTTTTCAAAATCTTGGATCAACCGCTAGATGATTTTGTAAAAAAGAGAAGAAGGGGACCAATTGTTAGTAAATAAAAGAAGCATGACACGTGGAAGAAGATCGAGATATGAAGCAACTAAATTAAAAAGAGCGAGAATCACACAATCAATATTAAAGATATCAAATATCGAAAAGACACGAAGCATCTGAACGATGAATTGCATGAAGGACACATATGATCGAGAAAGTTGGATTACATTGAATAAAACAAACAGCGTTAAATGATGGCAGATCGAGAAAGTAAAAATAATGATTACTCTATTATCTTGATAATCGAGAAAGTAAAATTAATAATTACTCGAATTATTTTAATGATCGAGATAACAGAAGTCTATAAAGATAGGAAGACACGTGTTGAATATATAAAGCATCGAACCAAGAAGCAATTAAGAG
>JAJJMC010033083.1:610781-638436 GCA_023531435.1 Papaver californicum | reverse complement strand
CCACGTTAAATCTGTGTTGAATTTCTTCTCTTTTTTCTGTTAATTTTAGGTTTGATCTTTGATGATTAATGGTTGTTTTGGGTTGAGTCGATTTTCTGCCCAAACAAATAACATTGAGTATAGCCATGAGTTAGATGTTGAAAGGGCCGATCAAATGTAGTACAAAATCTTGGCGAGAAAAATGATATATATAGACATATGAGTTCCAACATCCAATGGACAACTAAGAGTAACCTAGTAGTACCTAACCTGCTAGTTATTCCAGCTAACAGTACTTAGCCTGCTACTTATTCTTATTACTTAATGATAAGTTGAACCAAGAATAGTAAGCCTGGTCAAAGATAGAGATAGATCCTTTCTTAGCGAACTGTATTGAGATGTCCCAAGATACTCTAGCCGTATAGGTATTTTTGACTGAAAGAACGTTTTGTACAATTCGTGTGCCTTTTTTTGTGTTATTATGTTATGTTTGTGTGGAGCCTGATAGTGCACGATCCGATTTTGTATTTGATCCGATTCGACTGGCGGTCCATTGAAAAATTAAATGAAATTTTTCGAGAGATTTGTTTGTGGAACGGAGGGACGGGCCGATCCCAAAATTTTCGTAGTCTCTATATATAGAAAGTTGCCCTATCTAGGGTTTGTATCATCTCATTATTATCATCGTTGTATTCCTCTAAAACTCTGTTTCTGAGATCATAGTGAAACCGCAGCCGCTCCTTGGACGTAACCTAATTTCGGTGAATCAAGTGAATCTTGTGTCTTTTATTGTTTTCGTTTTGTTTTCTTTATAGCATCGATCCTAACATATTATGACCCCAACTGGTTTCTTCACTTTCACTTCAAATTATTCGAGAACAATTTGACGGGATGTTTACCCCCCCTCCTCCACCATCTTCGCTCTATCTTTGTATGTATCGATCCCTAGTCCATATACCCCTGGCCCTGGCCCTTAATCTCAAACATGACTCTTTTGGCAACGGCATTCTCGTTGGACTTGGAGCAACTTTACTTTGCAGAGGCATATGAGTCGGACCCAGAGTATAGTGATGAATCCTTATCCAACAAGCCATGCACTGCGGTAGTGCAGTCTTTTTTAGTAGAGAGAATAATCAAAATAATCTAGAAGAGGGAAAGAAGGAATTGTTAAATCTACTGGATAAACGAAAGATAAGTAAAGAAAAAAAAGAGAGAAAATAAGGAAAGGCCGATTCCTTACCCAATGGAATATGAAGTTCTATTTTCGCGGATGTGTCAAGTGTTTTGATTCTATTGATGATTTGATTTTGTTTCTTTTTTGCCGTGGCATGAATTTTATGATCTGAAAATTTTGGAATTTTTTTCTTCAATCTAATTATATGTGTATGTTAATGAGTGAGTCACCGGTCTCCCTTATTCCCTACTCCCTAGTTAGTAAAAACAATTTGTATTAACTCAGTCTAGTGACTCGGTACACTGGCAAACACCAAGTAATCTAACAGCTGAGATTAATACAAAAACCAAAAACAATTTTACAACACCATATCACTTTTCTTCCCTTCTCTTTGACATGTTAATTGGATTGGTTCGTTAACTTCTCTTTGACATGTTAATTTGATTGGTTCATTAGTTAACGGATAGCTTCACTACTATCCATGTTTAGAATCTCATCCCTTATTACATAACTTATAAAATTAAAATACCAGTGGAAATTAAAATATCACGTGCATATTCGTTAGAGAGTATGCACAAAATTGGAATTGGACTCCTTTTTTACTGTACTGCCAAAGCAAAAACAAAACGTAGGCTCTTAACAATCATGGGGTATGTCATCACTTGTAATCTTACAAAGACACTGTTGGATACCCAAACCATTCCCCAACCACATTATCACTAGATGCCCCTTTTTCTAAAAGATTAGCCGCCCCATTTGCCTCCCTACTACTACCTATGAGAAAAATAGAAAAACTCAGAAGCATCGCACAATACATCCATGTCAAACACAACCTCTCTGAGATACCAAGTCGTACTAGTCGCTAGCAACCCATAGATGCTCGTTCTCGGGTCCTCCAAATTATATTTATGCCCCCTGACGTTTCCCCAAAATACTACTCCCAAGTCCTACCAATTACGAGCTCCGTCTACCTAACCAATAAAAAGTAAATAAATTCCAGTCTTAATATATTCGCATGCTAGGTAATAACAAAATGGTACATAAATGCACGGTTAAAAAGGAGTTGTTGATTTTATTTTATTTTTTGAACATGAAAGAATTTAATAGATTATACAAGGGTATGTGGTACCTGTAGAGTCATTTAATACAATTTGCTTTAAGAAAGAGGGGATCGTAAGTTTTCAAATTGTGGTTGAAAGATTTCTTGATTGAGTTCCATCAGCCGTATAGTTTGTTAATCCATCCGTCGCTTGGTTTCCTTCTTTGTAATTGTGTTGGATGTTGCTTTGTGGAATTTTTAGCATGTTCTGTTTGATTTCCACAATCATACTAGATATATACAATGGAGGTTTAGCGTTAGAGTTTACGAATTGAAACAGGTTTTCTAAGTCCGTCTCAAAAAGTACTTTTTCCTTATGTCTGTCCTATAAGGGAACCATATGCAGCTTCCATTCCATCCAAGGAAGAGCATATCAAGCCTAAAATCAAGGGAGAATATCTTGTTATCAATCCCACAATTGTGGCAGATTCTATAGCCACAATTCAAGCACATCAAATATACATGTTTCCTAAATTAGTTCCTTACATTTTGTATATAAACACAAACCCTATCAATACAAAAGTGTGGTTGAACATATTTATTCTAAACCGAGCAGTGCATTCTTTACATGTCTGTTGTTGTTATTGAACCCATAAGCATAACCCAAGTTTCCGCAGTCAGTGCAGTGTTGATGCCAGAGGCGCTGCTGATGCCATCAAAGTTGTGTTCGTCGAATCTCTGCATATAAAGCCTGCACCCGCAGGTCCAAGATGCCCTATAGCCGCCCCACCCATATTAATTTTAATCCATCCTAGGTTAGGGAGAATCCAGCCTACAGAAATAATTGTTGTGGACCTAGTGGTGGTGGCTGGGTTTACAGGATGTGGCATATCCGGTAAAAAAAGAGGCATGATGCCATTTGTCCATGTGTATTCTTGTTGTAGTATGAGGACCAAATGAAGAATGTTTCCTGAGTTTTGTTGCTTTTGATGGTAGATTAGTTCATTTCTGGCCAGCCACATGGACCAAAAAAGGAAACAAAACGAGGTGGTGACCAATATATGGGCTTTGGAATATAATATTTAGGTGATAATTAATTGCGGGTGAAAGATAGTGGTAGAAAGTTGGGTGGTATTTGGGTAATTTGAGAGTTAGGTGAAAAAAGCATTCCAGGTTGTTACAGCCATCTGGCTGTGTAGGAGGATATGCACCGAAGTTTTTGGATCAATATTACTATGTGGACGGAGGTTGGCATTGGTGAGATGAATACAATCGAGGGTATTGAAGGTCGTAGACTTTCATTGATTATTTTCCACAAAAAAAAACTAAATTTTTTAGGGCACGGAAAGGACCATAGAAAATTGATGGGCTGAAGGAGTTGTTGATGAGTTCTGAAGAAAGACTGGAAGAGAAGAGTTTGGTTATGGTTAGTAATTCAAAACGTCAATTCACTCACCACTCTCTCAAACTACCACAGGATCTCAACAGTGTACGGATAGACAAGGAGCAGCAAAACTGGGAAACGTTATTTCACTTGGAACCAAAGCATGTGGATTGTGGAGCATGACTTGGAAATGGTCCACATGGAACCATAAAACTTGGCATTTCTGAAGTTTTCTCGGAAAAATCACAAACATCAGAAATGAAAGCCATACGACTTCCTTTTAAAAGATTATCTTGTCTCATAATTGTGTGGGTGCACAACATGTGTCTGTGGCTAAGAATGGGAAGCCAGATGATCGCCGAAGTTGGAGTCTTCGAGTTGGAACTCAAAGAAAACCAACCACCCATTATATCATGTACGCGAGCATTACCTGAAACTTGGCAGCCACAAACCAGATAAATGTGTAGCATGTACCATGGACACACTAGTAATTAACATTGCCTCAGGTAGCAACGAGCATGGATATGTATTCAATGATAGCATGTTCATTCACACCAATAAAAACTAGGCGCTGAGAGGAAGTGTTCTTAAGCTGTTCAATTTTCAAGTTAGATGATAGAATAGATTACAAAATGATAACTAAAATCGATTGGAGTGAAGTATTGTTAAACACAAACCTAAAATAAAAGAACAAACTCGTTTTAGAAAACAATATTTTTTAAAAAATTTATCACTAAAAAATTTAGTATTTACGAGTTTTGAACTCATATTATTGATATCATCATCCAACGAATTTATCATCGTACTATATTGACATCTGCAAAAAGATGGATCATATCATACAATAACAGGGAATAGATAATCTTTATTTATTTAACTTCAGAGATTTACACTAGGCTCTGATGGTACAGTAATACTAGCTTCAGTAAGATCACCGAAAAAGAAAAAAGAAAAAAAACTGATTAAAAATATGCATGCAGAACAATAAAACAAACCCTAAATCATTAAGCTAGAAGTTTCATGGTACAGGTCATCATTTTAGTGAATTCATCCATATCAATGAGACCATCACCATCAGTATCAACAGCTCTCACCATTTTCCTACATGTTTCTAAACTACATCTCTCCCCTAACCTTTTCAACACTTCTAATAATTCTTCAGCACTAATTTTGCCATTACCGTCTAAATCAAAAGCTCTAAAAGCATTCTGAATATCCATAGCTTTAACACCACCTCCTTTTTTATGAACATCCATGAATTCCTTAAAATCAATAAACCCATCTCCATCTGTATCAGCAACTTCAAAAGCCATAGCTACTTCAGACTCGATATTTTGTTTTCCTAAAGCTCTTAACAGATTTTTGTATTCTCCTTGTGAAATTTTACCATCTTTGTTAGTATCAAATCTTTGAAAAACCCTTCTCATTTCTTCGACATTTGGGAGGAAAACTGGTGCAAAACCTGATCTTTGCCTGTTATTTGAACTCCACCTACTCATTGTTTTTGGTGGGAGTTTTTTTGAAAGGCTGTATTGGAAACTCAAAAGACTTAACTCTCTCTCTCAGATGAAATCTTGATGGTAGATCAAGTTCAATGCTTGCACTATTTATATGTAAAGAAAGTTGTGGATTTATTCTTTCACCAATTGGAAGATGAGAGCAAAATGCAGACATTCTTTCTAGTGTTATACTTTTATTTCTTGACGTGTACGTAATCCATATCTTCATTATTCAACTACTTTTGAACATCATAAAAGAAACCAACTTTTAAAGATAGATTCTAGTTTCATCACAACAAACAAAGAATCTACCTAAGCAAGGAAGGAATAAACAAAAACATTCCAAAATTTCTCTTTTCTTCTTTTGGGAAAAGAATGGTAGTGAAGGGAAGATTCTAAAGGAAGGGAATAAAAAATGGATAGAGATAATAAGGCAATATCTATCTTGATGGAGTCAAATTCCTTGTGCTTCTTCCATCCTCTCCATATACTTGTTGTGAAACAATACCATCTCTTCATAAAGTTCTAAAAGAAATAAAAGCAGAACCGAAAGTAAACCAATGTTCTGACTCCCAAATATAAAAGCACAACCGAAAACGTGCCAATATATTTGAACCATAATGTGGTCCGGAAGGTTATGATCGCACTGGCAGAGCTGCTGTTTCCGAAGCAGGTTGTGGATTTGACAGCTACCTATTGCAATTTAGACAATTCTTAATAAAAATTAGGAAGAGAGAAATTTAACCAATCAAAATTATCAAAAACCAAAAAACATCAACCACCAAAGCATGTACGAGATTCCGCCAGAGTTCAATTGTAGTGCATTCTATCTTGCAGAAAATATATCAAAGCTTTCACATGTATTAAATTGAACAAACAGTCATATGTGATAAGGTTTCATCACTTCATGTGTATCCCAAATTTACAGTTAGAGGGTTTAAAGCTAAGTGTTGCACAGCATTCATAAAAAAGAAAAATCAGATAATTAAAGAGGAAAATGCAACACCAATTCCACTGTATGGCAGTAGTTTCATTGTTCAAAAGAACCCAGCAAGCAGGGAGCCTCTAAAAGTGAAGCACAGTGCTATATGCGGATACAGAAGAGTGGTTTAATTCCAGCTAACCCCAAAGAAACCAATCCGTCGAGATTGACATTACATCTTCATAAAATCTCAGATATCTGCGTACAATAATATGTTGAGCTTATCTAACAGCGTATGAAATCTGTGTAGAAGCAAACAGATGGAACTTACATGTATGGGCATCTCAGCTATGACAAGGCCACCGCTTTCTTCAAGATTTTTCAAGGTTACCACCTCACCACCCACAACCATGTTGATCATGATTCCATCTGTGGAAAGTTGTCCGAAAACCATGTCAATATATGTCAATTCAGTCACAACCCAATTCAATTAAATGGGCAGAGAAAACCTGATGCCAAACAAGTCGACATGCGCCTCAAATATGTTTCCTGCAAGCAACCACCAGACATTATAAGTAAATTCTCACCCAATGCATTAATGATATTTCTACAATTACTTACATTTAAAGAAGACTAAGCCGCAGTAGTTACAAATTGGATAGAACCAAACAAGCAAACAACAACAACCAATGCGATGCTAACTCTCTAAATCACCGGTGGTATTGATTCATTCTACCCACAAATTCATAACTATATGGTCACTAGGTTCCAGGACAGGTTCGGAATTTCAAAAACAATGAAAAATCGACGTTAGATGTGTTGTTCATACAATATAGGACATCAGTTTTTTACTCTGCTTAGATTCACATGAACTATCACGACTTAAAGATGAAAACACAAATAAACTATGGAGCAAAAAAAAATGCTCAGTTGATAATATCAATAGAAAAGGACCACAAACATGAAAAGGAAGAAAGGGGAATTTTTAACAAACTTAAGCCCGCAAGGCTGCAAGCACTGTCCGAAACTCGTTTATTTACACATCTATTGTCTGAAGTTTGATGTGCTAATAGTGACAAGGGTCTATGCATTTCAGTTACTTGTTTAAGATACATGGTACCTTTGTAACCTAAAAGAGAATTCAGGAAATATGATATATGCATTTGAAACCAGATAATATAATGAAACAAACCTTCTTTGTGGGCAACTCGTAGTTTATTAACAGACGTGCCGAAATAGGTGACTCTCCTGAAGCAACAAGAGGAGGCAGGCATCAGTTACAATAATCATAGACGATTTTAGGTCTTGATTTCCATTTTCACTATCGTCTCCTGGATGAGCAGTGATATTGCGGTTTCAATCACTTGTTGCTTGACGAAATTTCTCTAATATCAATGCTCGTTCGTCTTCAGCCAGGTCACTCTACTGTAACACATGTATTGCTTAAAACTCAAAACAATCAAATAAGAAGCAATTTTCATTTGGCATCCAAACTGAACAGTGTTTAAGGGGAAAAAAAGAAAGAAATGAGTACCAGAGAGGCCAAGGAAATGTTAGGAAGATTATTGATAGATGAACAAACAGCGTCGAGTTCATCACGAGAGCTGCAACAAAGCACCACTGGTAAGGATGATCGTCTCCCTGCAACTCCCAACAGATCCACCAATGTTCCTGCTTCATATTTAATCTTCTTTATTTGCAAGATAAAACAGACATGATTTTAGAGAAACGAAGTGATGAACAGAGGGCGAGAGAGAGAGACCATCTTGAATTGAACTCTATCAACTGCTAAGTAGAAATGGTGTGGCTGACTGCACAAAAAAAAATGAAAAAATTCCCGAGTTATTTGTGAATATTTATTAATGCACAAAGAGACGGGAAATTGACAATAAATACCTGAAATAAGATGGAGGTGGAGAAGGAGACGATGGGGATTCGATGGAATCAATCGCCATTGATACGATTCTTCTTCTTCTTCTGTCCAATCGTCAAATCTGTCGGTAATTTTGGTTCTGAAGGGAAGAAGGATCTTCTCAAGGGTTTTGGAGAATGATTCCCCTAATTATGTATAACTACTCTGGTTCGCTGGTTGCACATGATGCGGTGCTCCTCTTATTAGCAAACTTGGTTCATGGCACCCAAAAAAACATCCATGCACCTGAGACCCAACCTCCAGGTCCATTGGCTGGTCAGGCAATTACAAGCTTACACTTCTTTCTAATTCCTTGAAAATAGTCAAGCTTACGCATTCCACGTGAATTCCTCGTTTTGGATTTAAGTTTCAACTAACGAAATGCTGACAGAGTTATGAAGGCAACTCTATTGCTCCTTTCCTTGCAAATTTGTATCTTCTAGTAAATCACACTGAAGATAGGTGCTTTTAGTCTTCTCTTCCATGCAGAATTGAAGCCTTGGCTCAAGAGGGTCGGTCGGTGTGCAATTTTACTTTTTTTCTCTTTTAAGCTCTAAACTCCGACGTACTAGTAGTCAGTTGGTCCAACAGATCTGGTTCTAGCACATTAGCAAGAACTGATCTGGATAATATCAGCCATCGGCTCGCCAGTTTCACACACCACACATGTTTGGAACTGCTTAACGTAGTTTCATCCCACTTGGTCTATTTTTTAGTCAGGGTCTTTCCTTGGTAGTTACTTCTCTTGCCAAAATTTAAAGGTGATATTTGAACGATATAAGCCTGGATTCAGCTAATCAAGTACTGCCAGGCCCAGTTGGTTGGCAACATATAAGTGTTGCAACCCTTGTCCATCGATTAAGGGGGTAGATTAAACTTAGGGGCATTAAGGAGTAATATTCTGAAGTACACGTACAACAAACTGATAAGTTGTAATACAGGCTCGGATGCACAAGAGGTTTTGACATCCAGATAATTAAGTATCAAAGGGAATGGGCTATTATCAACTTGCTTAAACAGCAACAGAGTTCATGATTTCATTATCCCACACTAGAATCAACTACCTAAAGTTTGTGTCGAAACAGCATGCAGTTAAGCGTAAAACAAGAAACAACAGATTAGAGGTACCCTATAGGGGTTAATGCAAGCAGTAATGAGACCGAGGGGGTTCAGCAAGGCAGTCAGTTACCGTTTGCTGGACCTGGATACACTGAATGAGCTGACTTTCATTGGTGTTGCAACTACAAGTGGAGCCTCAGGTGAATCCGTAACTGCAAACTTGTCATGCATAAATCGGCTTTCAACAATTGATTCTTCTTTCAAGACAACCTTGTAGCAATAACAGCTTTTCAAACCCTCCTGTTGCTGGTAACACTCGTGGCTACTATTCTTCACCTGCTGGAAGTTCCATATGACACTGAACTTACCCACTGTGGCAACAAGGTGGCGCTCTTGTTTTCCATTCTCTGTTACCTAGAAGAGAATAAAACACGTGCATTATTGCAAAGTTAGAATTTACCAAACATAACCAGAACCATCTGCTTATGGTGGTAAAAGGGATAACCATCTGCAGCAGCTGGAATTCATGCAAAATGAAACTAGTTAAGAGATTAATATATGACAAAGTAGTTATCCACAAAAAGGGGAAATCACATATTGGCACTTCATTTTCACTTTTGAGATCTCCTATGAGAAAACATATTTTAGAACTTCATACAAGCCTAGACACTAGAGCTCTAGCAAAACCAATTGCTTCCTTTTGCAAAATTCAGACCTGGAAGTTTTCTGGATATTTTTCCCCACAAGATAGCATTACAGAACCAACAGACTTAATCATGTCCTAAGTTTTTCTGCTGAATGTTAGGCAGGTAGTTTCCCAAAAGACAATTAAACTGACATTGTAATAAATTGCCTCTAGCTTCTTGATTCATATGCACTCATTTTAATTAAGTACCAAACAGCACCATCTTCTGATAAGTATGCTTCAAACTTGGAACCACTAGCCAAAGTTTTTGAATACACCAAAATGAATACTGTATCAAAACATCGCATACCATTTGTCAGTATTTGCAATTTTGCAGGACCGGGAAAATTTTAAATACCAACTAGATGAATGATGGTGTAGCCAAAATGAACTCAACTCTACCAACCACCAACAGACCACAGGGAACACCAATACCAACTGGGGAGTACGTGTGAAACTCAATAGCTTTGTTCTTACATCCACTCACACTGTACTTTTTACAGCCTAAAAAACTCCCAAGTTAAGAAAATAAAGCACAAAATATTGCCTTTCTAAAACAGATACCAATGGGAACACAAAACAGAGAAAAATATATCGGGAAATTACAGATAAAAATGACGAGCAGAAAATCCTCAAATAAGTTTCACCCTAGAAGAAGATTTCTACATATATATTTTTGAACTCTAAATTTTTTACATATCAATAAGGCAAAAGCACTAACTAAACTCATCTAATATTCATTTAGTTAACCATGCTAAGAAAGTGAGCACACTAGAGTATTTAACAAAAGGAAGTGGAGGTGATGTAGTCTTCAAATCCTATACCTGACGCGGAAACAGTTTGCAGCATCAAAGAAACATAATGTGTAAGCTTTTGAGGTTTACAATAATGATGCAAAAATTACAATGATATCTATAGTTGGAGAGTTTACAAGCAAAAGTAGATGAGATCCACAGAACATCATTTACTTTTAAGGTTGTTACCAACAGCGACAATAAGAAATCTTAAGCAGGTTATGGAAAGATATCTCCTAAACTTTCTAAGCAAGGAACATGAGGAGGTAATAAATGCAAAAACACTATAATCAATGAGAATAATCATGGCAGAAAAGCATATGGAATAGAAAATGAACACTCACCCACGAAAATTGCCCACCATGGAACTTGTTGTTTGCCCCAGCACGATGTGAATCTAAGGGATTCAGCTTCAATAATCTTGGAGCAGAAATCTTGTTTCCCATACGCCCAGCAAAACCAGTTTTAGTCTTTCCATCTTTGTCTGTATAGAGGGTGCAAATAAGGATAAGATAAGTATCAGTTGTGCCCAATATCCACTTCCCGTCGAATGTAACATCAACATGAGTGATGGGTGATCCAAGACCCGGGAAAGCAGTCTTTGCTTGTCTCATAGAAGTAGTTGAATACAACCGAATCTTCCCATCAAGAGACCCCACGACAATTGAACCATCACCAGTTGTGGCAAAACACTGAAAATTTGTTCCTCTAGAGAACTGATGTCCTTGGGTCCAATTTAAAACAGGTGTACTTGCGCTAGTGAGATCCTGAACTATCCCCCTTCGGTCACGCATATCCCACCGACAAAGTCTATTATCATCCAAACCCAAAAACGTTGATTCTGAAGGATCCAATTGAGCTCCCTTACTGTCATTTGTAATATCTCTCATACTAATATCAGTTCCATCCTTCTCAAACTTCCATTCTGAAACGATCCTTCCTGTTTCAATATCAAGCTGGTGAAGACCTTTGGAACAGCTCTTACCTCCTTCAGTAACTGGAGTCATAAGAAGCATATTAGTCTCAGCCTTCATTAACAACGCCTTCTTCGGTGTAGAAAACCCTAAATTCGAACGGATCCTCGAATTCCCTCCATTCTCGAACATTACATACGCACCTTTACCTTGAATTCCATGACTATAATTCTTAACAACCTGAATCCCTGAATCACCCACCAAGAAACTATTATCCAAAGCACCCAATGCCAAACTCTGAATCCCACTACCATGTGCCACTTCCTCAAACTCTTCCATCAAATCCTGATGAACCCTTTTGGGCGTCAAGGCTGCATTAGGACTTTTACCAAACTCCTCATCGGCATCTTCCCACATTGAATCATCAGCGAAATCCGGCTTTGCCCATCCCATAAAATCTTTTCCATAAACCTTGACCTTATTAGCATCATTAGCTTCAAATCCATAGGTATTCTCAAACAAGCAACTAGAATACTTGGTTACAAAACTTCTATACTCTTCATCATTTGAGAATTTCAAAGCCCAAACACCATTACTTACGAAATCAACTCTTCTCTGAGCACCAAATTCTTTTAATTGCATTACAGTCCCAACTCTAGATTTGACTTTACTCCCCACTTTCAAAAACCATAAACCATTTTTACCCTCACCGTATTCATCTTCTTCCTCATCGTCATCTTCCTCTTCATTTTCTTGATTCTTAGTTGATTTAATGAAGGAGTAAATAGTAAATTTCTCAGAAATTATCCATTTAGCAGTAGGAGTATTACCGCCCACATGAAGATAAAGTTTAACTGAATTCTTTTGAGATGATGCTGGGTATTTAAGTTTTAGGGCTTTAAGTTTTGCATCAATATCATCAAGACCAGAAGATGTTGGAGTTTTGAATTTAGTACCTGAAGAAGGAGATGGTGAAGATCTATCATGTTCTGATTTAATATCTTCATAATCATCATCTGATTCTTCTTGTTCTGATTCATCTGAATCGAGTTCTTGATCTTCCCTGCTGTGAGTACCTCCCATTTTTGGTTGTTTTTTTTTGGAGAGAGAAAGAAATGAGAGAGATGGATCTGAGAATGCGAAACGAACAGATAAACTTTTGAAATTTGAAAATTTAGGAAAGTAGATAAAGCGGCGGGACTTTGAATTTTAATCTAGGATTTTAAATGGGGCTTAACTGATTGGATCTAGAATTCTGGATGCACCGAAAACTAGAATATTTTTCTGCTACAAGGAGTACCAAATCCCATACGAGTTACCAGTGTAATGGTAAAGATTATTTTATTGAGTAATTTTGTATTTGGGTCGTAAGTTTTGGTATGATAGAGTGTTTGGGTCGTAAATTTGTCCAGTGATATGTTTGGATCGTAAGACCGTCAGTCAACGTGGTCAAGATAACCGGCCGTTAGACCCAAATTTTACAAGTTTGCCATTCCGTTAACATACATCATTACTCGCCGATTTTTTGAAAAATCGCCGATTAATTGCCGATTAATCTCAGAAATCGTCAATTAATCTCTGAAGCCTTTTCCTATTTCTTTTTTCCTGGGTTATAATCTCTGAAGCCTTTTCCTGCCTGCAAAGAAAAAACGAGAGAGAGGGAAAAACAACGATCAATTAGGGGTTTTAGAAATTGAGCCCAAATTAAAAAGGATTTTACTAATATTAGTCGATTATCAACACAACAATCAAGGGTTTTTAAATTTTGGGTTTCTATAGTTTAATTTATTTGTGTTTTGAATGAAATCATCTGTTTGTACACAGGTTGGTGAATGATGGGGGTAGTTCTGAAGATGAAGATTACATTCCAAGAATAAGGAACCTTGACCTAGAGAAGTGTGATGAAGAAAGCTCATATTACACAGGAAGTGAGAGTGATGAAGGGGATGATGTACCTACTGATGTTGATAATGAAGTGGATAACATTAATCATCAACTAGTTTTGTATAGTGATGAAGCTGAGGTTTGTAGACTTGAAGAAATTGATCATGGTGAGTTCATTAAAAGCACCCAAAATCTGTATGAAAATGAAGATGTGGATGATGAGTTTAGTATTGCAAAATCTCCCGCAGATCAATTATATATTTGCATGGAATGGCCAACATTTATTCACTGTAGGAAGTACTTGAGAGAGTTAGCAATTAAGAGGCATTTTAGTATTACAAAGATAATGAATACTGAAAAAAGGCAAGAATGGAGATGTGCAGCTGAAGGATGTACTTGGAGAGTTAACTGTTATCCAACCTTTGATAAGACCACATTTAGGTGCAAATCTGGAGACTTGAAACATAAATGTGAACCTAAAGGTATGTGCTCCTTTTTCATGTCTCCTTATTTTGTGTCTCATTATTTTGTGCTTATTAAAATGTTGATGTTTGTTGTTTGTATACAGGTTTGAAAAATCCTATGGCTAATGCAAGATGGGTTGCTTCAAAGATAATGGGGTATGTTTCTGACCACATTGACTGCAAGCCATCACAAATTAAAGATAGGGTGAAGAGAAAGTATAAAGTGGATATCTCATATTGGACTGCTTGGCATGCTAGGCACATATGTCTAGAGAAGGTTTTTGGGTCATTTGAAGACAGTTATAGGTAGGTTTTTAGGTCATTTGAAGACATTGTCTTTTTGTTTTCTTGCTTTTTGATTTTATTTTATTTTTATTGTTTTTTGCAGGCAAGTACCAGAACTGTATAGACAGATTCAATTAGCAAATCCAGGCAGTGTGGCAACTTGGAGTAAAGAAGGTGTGAATGAACAATTTGCAGGGCTGTTCATTATGTACAAGGCTAGTCTAGATGGTTTTCTTAATGGTTGCAGACTGATTATTGGATTAGATGGTACCTTTTTAAAAGAGAAGTATGCAGGAATGATCTTGGCTGCTATGGCTTTGGACAACAATAATGGTATATTTCCCCTTGCCATATATTTTTGCAGAAACGAATGCAAGGAAACTTGGAATAAGTTCTTGTCTATTCTTGCGCCACATGTGACCATTCAAGATAAGCCAATTACATTTATTTCTGATCAGCAAAAAGGTATTACACCAGTTTTTTAGCAATGCACATTCTTAGTTAACATTGTTAGTAATAGTTAACATTGTTGTAATTTGATGATGCTTTTTGTTTTAAGGTTTAATTGATGGTGTGGCTAGACAATTTGCACATGTCAAACACTATCATAGGTTTTGCTTCAGACACTTTACAGTTTTGTGGATCAATGTCATTTTGTTAGCAAATACATGGCAACTTATGCTGGTAATATAGAGCCAATAGCCAATCTAGTATATTGGCTTGAGGTATGATTTCTAATCCAATATATTTTGTGTTTCATTTAACTACTCCAATAGAATGTATAAATATGAACTTAATATTGGCAAATATAGGTCCCTGATGCTTACAAGGTAAATCCTCCAAGAATCGTAAGACCAGTTGGTAGGCCAAGATCGCAAAGAAGGAGAGAAAGGAATGAGCAACTTGGAATACAAAGGGGAATGAAACAATGTGGAGTCTGTAAAGAGTGGGGCCATAATAGAACTGGTTGCAAATTTCAACCTGAGGGTCATCCATCCAATGTTGGTAAGTGGTAGCTATCAGAATCTCTTTTGTACATTTCACTTTCTTGAACTGTGAATGAACCATATGTTAATCCATGACACCAGTACCTAGCTCATCCATCTAATGTATGATATATTGGTCTTAGGTGTCCATATATATCGTGGACCACATGATAGGAGGCCTCTTATCAGTGATGGAGCCGCAATACCTAGACCAGCACCTACATCCAGAATATATACAACTACAGGTATTAGGCCAACTAATGGAGGAGTACCTAGAGGTGGAATTCCACCTATGGATGACATTACAATTGGTAGAGGGAGACCTGGTGCTATTGCAAGAGGTAGAGGTGGTGCAGCTGGTACTACAAGTGCAGCTGTAAGAGAAAGATGGGGTGGTGTTGCAAGGGGAAGAGGAAGAGGTACTCATAGTGCTACTGCAGCTCAATCATCTCAGGCATCATCTCAGGCATCTACAATCACACAACAGCCTACTACATCAACAAGGCCTGCTTCCCTTTTGGGGCACAGTCAAGACCAACCACAGCTAAAGAAAACCAACAATTATACTTTTGGGGTTAAATGGTATTAGGTATGTTACTTTTGTTATTGGCTATCTACTTATCTCAATTAAGCTTTAAAATACTGCAATTAAACTCTCCTAGCAGTTTTTAACTTTGTTTTTTGTCTTGTCAAACCAAATACTCTACTCTACAATTGTATAACTTGTTTAAATCCTTAAAAATCTTATTTTGTTGTGATGCCAATGTGTTTTTTGTTAAGTTTTCTTGTTATGGTGGTGAATGCAATGGTTCTAGTAAATATTGAACTGCAGGCAGGAAATTACAGGACTATAACCCAGGAAAACAGAAATAGGAAAAGGCTTCAGAGATTAATTGACGATTTCTGAGATTAATCGGCAATTAATCGGCGATTTTTCAAAAAATCGGCGAGTAGTGATGTATGTTAACGGAATGGCAAACTTGTAAAATTTGGGTCTAACGGCCGGTTATCTTGACCACGTTGACTGACGGTCTTACGACCCAAACACACCACTGGACAAATTTACGACCCAAACACTCTATCATACCAAAACTTACGATCCAAATACAAAATTACTCTATTTTATTTTATATAAATTTTAATAATCTCAGAAAATTTAATACCGTTGTAACAAGTTTTGCTCCTTTCCTAAATATTTTAAAAATCCATTTAAAAATCATCAATTAAATGGTAAATCTTATTATATTATTATAAACATACCATTAGTATATTTATTTATTTATATGGTAAATGAAGTTAACATTAAACAAACTGACTGAGCCTTACATATCGAGCCTTACATATCTAAGGAAGGCTCTTCCAGTTACATCATTTTGTAAAACAAAATTCAAAAACTGAGGAGGTTTTTGAACCCAAACCTGAGACATACGATCATTAACTGCTTTTTTCAACAAAACATGAACAGCGTAGTTACCCTCCCGATTGTGATGTTGGAAGTATACAGTACTAAAACAAAGACACAAACTATACATATCTCTTAAGAGAAGTTGATTGTACCACGAACTGTCATGGTGCTGTGAGCATAAGTTGATGGCAAATTGAGAGACACTTTCAACTACAAGCTGCTTGATTCCAAGAGATGCTGCCAATTGCATTCCTTCTTTAACTGCACATAGTTCAGCAACGTTGTTCGAATTTTTGAAGATATATTTAGCAAAGGCAGCCACAAACCCTCCAGTATCATCACGCAAAACCCCACCAATGCCTGCATCACCTGTATCATTAGACGCACCATCAACATTCAATTTGACAAAACCAGAATTAGAAGGAGACCAGCGGATAAACAAAGATTCTTTTGAACAAGGCTGAGATGGCACTGCAGTTGCTTATAAAAACTCAATAGCGTTAGAAGAAGCACTACTGTGAAACCTCCTGCCAATGAAAAACCCTGCCCGAAAACACCAATTTGTTGCGACCACACAAAATACTCCAAAGAAGAAAGGGAAAAAGAACCTCCCACGGAACCATGATCTTAGCAGCTGGGAGGTTAATAACATCAAGGAACCAATCCAAAGTGGGAGAATTAGAAGAAACCTGAACATTATACGTAAAGGCTATAGTATCCCATAATGGTTTAAGCTTCTCGCAAGTGAAGAAAAGATGGGAAATGGTTTCAGCATACTTGCAACAAAGAGGGCAGAAACCTGGAATGTCCAAACCTCTATGTTGTAGGTTAGCACGCACTATAATTTTCCCATGAACTAAAATCAAAGAAAATGTTTAATTTGAAGAGGACAATGGATTTAACAAAAAGAATTCCACATCCGACGCACAAAAGTTGGAGAAGCTTGAGCTTGAACTAACCAATTGTGACATGCTTTCACAGAAACATTACCATCTCTACTATGACACCAAACCCTCTTATCAACATCAGGATCATGAGAATCAATAGGAATAGAGTTAATTTGGTCGTGAATATGATTAGGCAAAGTAGAAGAAATGGCAGACAAGTCTCATTCGTGAGAAACATGGTCAATTAAAGCAGAAACTTTTAAAGAAGAGTCCACAGAACTCAAATCATTAATACTTTAAAGTAGAGATACATTGCTACACCAAATATCCTGCCATACATGAACCTGTTCACTATTGCCTATAGCCCATTTCAAACCCTCTTAACTAAATTTTTACCTTTATGAATGCTTCTCCAGCACCAATAAGTACGACTAGGCGTCGGAGCAACCCAGAACCGCCAATTTCTATGGTACTTAGCGCGGAATATAGCAGATACCACGGAATCGGGTTGACTAGCAATGCGCCAGGCAATCTTAGCAAGAAAATCCATATTAAGAGAAGTTAAATCTCTTATGTTTAAAACACCAAGCCAAGTAGGCTTACGAATATCACAATAGCATGAATCTTCTTCCTACCCTCCCAATTTTGCCCTCAAAAATTCCTACGAAGCTTTTCCACTTGAAGAAAAATAGCTTGAGGAATTTTCAGAGCACTCATAAGATGGTTTAGAGAAGGGTCCAAAACAGCCTTAATGAGCACATCACAACCAGCAAGGGTTAAAGCTTTGGTTTTCCACCCCCTCAACCTATTAGTAATCTTAATAAGAGACTCAACAAAGTTTCCTTGATTGAGACGACCCCATTGTACATTAATACCTAAATATTTCCCAGGGCTCGGGCTATGTTTCATTTGAAGACTTCTGCAAAGGTTCCTAGCTAGACGTTTAGGGAATTTTGCAGAAAAAACAACCAAAGACTTAGCATTGTTAACCAACTGACCAGACCAGCTACAAAAAGTATCAAGAATATGCTTAATACCTTTAACATTACGCAGAGCAGCCTCTAGGAAAATCAAGCTATCATCCGCATAAAAACTATGGGAGATTAAGGGAGCACCCTTACAAATATTCAAGCCCGAAAGTTAAGGGAGCACCCTTACTAATATTGAAGCCCGAAAGCTGATTAGTTGCAATACCATGATTCATCATCCTGCTAAGAACCTCAAGACAAATAATAAACACATATGGGGATAAAGGATCCCCTGATGGATGCCACGGGAGGGTATAAAAGCCTCGCAAAGAGCACCATTAAGAAGAACTTGAAAAGAAACACAGAAATACATAACTCAGTATATCCAAACAGAGTTAAAACCCAACGCCTCAAACACTTTACAAATAAAACTCCATCAAGTCGGTCGTAAGTCTTTTCAAAATCAATTTTCAGATCCATCCAGGCTCGTGACCCAGACTTATAACGGAAAGAGTGAAAAAATTTCATTAGCGAGGAGAATAAAATCAAAAATGACCGACCTTGAACAAATGCATTTTGTGCGGAGTAATAGACTTATGTAAAAAGGCTTAAGCCTATTTATAAGTGCATAATTTATATATTCCGAATATTATTTACTTATATTTATTTGCTAAATTTTATGTGAATTATCTTGTATTATTATTATTTTTGTATTTTATGTCTTTTATTAGGTTACATCTCAAAATAAAGTGAAATAGAATTTTACAAGGGAAGAATTCCCAAAGACCTAGTATAGCTCATTCAAATCCAAGGTTTCTAGATAGAAGAATTGCATTCAATAGAAGAATTACCAAAGACTCATCTCATAGAAAATTGAATTATGAAGTCAACAACGAAAGAACGAGGTCATTCCGAGGTCGTATGAAGAAGTTACGAGCAAACGAGAATTAAGGATAAAATGGGCATTTCAAGGGAAACTACTATTGGCACTCTATCATATGCTAAGGGGAAGTTTAGATGCAAATGATTATAAAGGCACTGCTGTTTCTACTCAGGGCTGCCCATATTTGAATAGTGCTAAAGGCACCGGTAGCATTACTATTGGCACCATCTTCTTCCTTCTCTTTCTACAACGAAGAACATGTTAATTGTTACTCCGACAGTTTTGTCTGTGATGTGGATAACATGAATTTTTTGGATTAAAGGGAGTAATTCGAGTGTGTTTGGATCATCTAGGATGAAACAAGGAATGGATAAAGTCGTAAAGAGCTGATGTTTCGATAATGATGGCTCGAGAGATGAAATGGTGGTGACGAAAAACTGTCAGATTATGGCTTGGATGAGATGGTCGCTGATGGGTATAAATATGAAGCTCGAGTTATTTATAATGGAACTAGGCAGAGTCTGTTGGAGATGGGTTCTGGCAAAGATGGAATGGTGGTGGTCGAGTGGTTGGTGTTCACGGTAGATGATAGTAGTGGTTTGAATCTGTGATGAATCATGGATGGGTTCGACGTGAACAGAGAGGATTTATGAGCTTTAGTTGAAGTTGCCAGCGAGATAGAAAAGAGAAAGGGAATTGGTTTCCCCTATTTTAGCTTAAGTTTGAGATGAAATAAGAGCTGAGTCTGGAAGGGTTCGAGTTGACCGAGATAGTCAGGGAATAGGAGTTTTATCAAGGCACAATATTTCAGCTGGTCGGTGGTGTGATAAGGCTTACCTAGAGTCTTATTTGAGCTAAAACTCTAATAGAGGCGGTCGCTAATAACCCCTATAAATACAAGTCGTAACCTCACAACCTAGAAGAATTTCACATACAGAGGCAGACACATTTGAGGCAGAGAAAGAAAAAGCCAGAGAAAAGTTACGGAAGAGACTGTGGTTTAACGCGGAGAAGCTAAAGCTGCGCTGGAACGTGGGATCATCTTCTTGCGTATTCGGTTTGATCTAATATTATTCTTTCTTAATATTTTTTATAATTTTTAGTAAAACTATGAGTAACTAAACTTCTTTTTATTGGTTAATGATATAGTCGAATTTCATAAACATATTACTAAATTAATATATTAGTT
Source organism: Papaver californicum (assembly GCA_023531435.1). Classification (NCBI taxonomy): domain Eukaryota; kingdom Viridiplantae; phylum Streptophyta; class Magnoliopsida; order Ranunculales; family Papaveraceae; genus Papaver; species Papaver californicum. The sequence continues at coordinate 618,124 of JAJJMC010033083.1, read as the reverse complement.
TTGTTATCTTAATCAAATCATTATCTTTATTTTTCTACTATTATTATCGCCATGTATGATTGTGTGAATGTTTGTTTAAGAGCGCTACTAAATAAGCATGAATGCATATCTATTGCTAGATTAGGGTTTTGAGATACGGAATTGTTGTTGAACCTTGTCATAAATAGCATATTGTGATTACCAATTGTATTCAAAACCTTTGTGTGATTGCATGTAGAAGCTTGACCTATGTTAAATAGATTACTCGTAGTATATCTATTGCATTGATTAGCCTAATTCATAGAACTTAAAGCTCTTGAGGGATTAAACTTGATAGCACGTTGCATTAGGTTGTTCTTTGAGTAGTATTTACATATTCATCGTTACGGTATGTGATGACATGAGGAATTTACCGGAGTATGTTCTCAATGGGATGCTTTAGGGATTTTGATAATGAATGATTAAGTGACAACTCTAGTTATTAGTTAAACTGCATGATTTATGATTGAAGATGAACCTTTAACCGATATTTCCAACCTATTGAATTTTTTTAGCCATTCTTTGCCTGCATAATTAATTTACTTACTTTAGTCTTAAAACATAAAAATCCCCCTACCTAAGTTTTCAAATACGAAAATAAACTTTGGATACTATCTGGGCCTGGGGCTTTCAAAGGACCCATCTGATTGATACATTAATGATCTCGTCAACAGAAACATATCCAGTGAGAACCTGATTATCCTCAAGCGAAATAACATTAGGGACAATGTTGGGAAGATCAATAGTACTTGGAGGATTAGAAGAAGAATAAAGGCTTTTATAATAATCATTAATGATAATTTCAATAGCATCTTCATCCTTAACCCAATTTCCAGAGTCGTCCCTAAGGAAAGAATTACGATTTCGATGTCGTCTAACCAAAGTGGAAAGATGAAAGAAATGAGTATTTTCATTGCCACATTGAAGCTACTAAACACGAGACTTTTGATCCCAAAAAACCTCTTTCAACATTAACAGCTCAAGATATTTTCTGAGACACGGAGCTTCATTTGCCTTATTCTCCAAACTAGGATTAAAAGCAAACAAATCTTGTGCACAACACAAATTAGTCCTTGCCTGAGAAATGTTTTTGTGAATGTCTCCAAAAAAAAATTTGTTCCATAATTTAGCTTCAACAACAAGTACTTGAAACTTATGGGCAAGACTAATATTGGAATCATCAGAAACATCCATGTTTTCCCATATTTGGGTAACTAACTGTTTGAAATGCAAGTCATTAAGCCACATAGCCTCAATGCGAAAAGGCCGAGGTTTAAATTGAATTTAGTACAGGTATCTACCAACAAAACTCGATGATCATAATTAAAAAAGTGAAGGTGAGATACCTGCGTATTAGGAAACATGGATTTCCATGAAGCATTAATCAGCAATCTATCCAACCGTTCTTGGATATTATGACCATTCACCTGTTTATTTGTCTATGTAAAACGTGGCCCATCAGGTTTCATATCCATAAGCGGACACGTATTCATAACATTATGAAGCTCTTGTAAATGAGAATAAGTTGGAATAACTCCTCATTTTTTGTCTGAAATAGAATTCAAAACATTTAAATCACCAATAACCCCCAAAGGACAATTGAGATCAGAAATACTTTGAAGTTCTTTCCACACTGGGCGACGTAAAAGAGGATTAGTGCTTGCATATAAAGAAGAGAGAATCCAAGGCTTAGCAGCAGGAACAGTAACCACGACATGGATAGCCCAACGAGAGACAGAAGTAACCTGAATTTGCACTTCAAATTGATCCCACAACGACCATAACCCACCGAAAAAACCTCGAGAATCAACACAAAATGAATCAGTAAAACCTAAATTTTGGGTGAGCTAAGTTGTGAGAAAATAAATTCTGAGATACACGTGTGTAAAAACTATTGGGGAAGTAACGATCTATGATGAGACGAGAAACACTGGAACAAAGACTTTTGAAAGCGTTGAATTGACAGCTGCAAAATCTTTAAAGTTTGAACCTGACAACATTAATGCATGACCAACACGTGGGTTGCGGGAAAGCAAAGTGCACTGATCAAGAAAGACGGCTTTAATTGCTCGACTGACAACAGATTGCGGGAAAGCCTGACACAATAAAGAGTAATAATGAATATTGATGCATGACTGACAAGTATCGACTTTACAAGCAGCGGAACGAAAATAACTAAAGCATGACGATTCACTTTAAAGAACTACGTGTCAAACATGCCATGATTCAAGTAAGATCGCAACAACCATCCCAATCCAAAAAACAATAACTTAATTACAAGACCGCAGAAGAGCTGCGGGATAACCAGTAAGAAATTATAAGAAGCAAGCAGTACGCATGTTAGGATTTGCGGGAAGAATAATTAGGCCTTGCGGAAACCGCAAATAAACTTTGCGGAACTATACATCGCAGCAAGAATGGATAAGAATAAATAGGTGGAAAGGAAGATTGGCGGGACCTATCAATTTGGCTATAAATACCAAGCTCATAAACATGAGAAAGGGTTGGAAAATTTAAGGAAAAATTAGACTGAAGACATTAAAGTGATAGCAAAGAGCTTAGGTATGAAATTTATGTAATTGCTTAGTTCATTTGATTCATGATTAACATGATTATGATTTATATGAATTCATATCATTAGTATAGATTATTCCTCTTCTCTTTTCTTCTGTATTGATGGGAATATGATCATACTAATGAATCCAATTATTTTACTTTTGGATGTAGACAGTTTTACTGTTAAATCACATAAATTCTTGTGTCATTTCATTTATTTTGATTGTTTATCACCTTCAAAATGTTATTGTGGGACGATTTAGGATGAGGTATCGTACTTTAATAGATTTCAAACACTTTTGGTTGTGATCCCAAAGTCGCCAGATTTTTGGTAATCACAATTTGGCTCTAGAAACAGGGACGAGTAAAGAATTTATTCTACCTGTCAAAAATTTTGTTGTTAAAATTTTGAGTCATTTTCTGTTTGAAATTTTTTCTCTTTCAGATGTAACAATTTAGATTCATATGGAAAAAAATGTATATATGGTTCTATTCTAAACAAATCAGTGGATGAATATATGAATTTGGTCGTTACGGACATGTTCTTTATTTTTGTTATCTTATACTTTCCATAAATGTAAAATTACAAAGGAATTTTTTCAAATCGTTAGTTTAAAAACTGGTGAGATTTTAGATTACCCTATATAAATAACCGCAATCGCACTACGTCTAACTAGTAGACAACGACAAGTACGGATCGAACCCACGAGAGGGGAAAAATATTACAATCAATATCTCTAATCAACTAACCTGAAACAATATTTATGGATTTTTAGATTGATGAATAAACTAATAAAACAAACTAAACTAATGAAAATAATTAAGAAGAGAGAGTCGGTAACCAGGGTTTTCAGTATCCACCACTATTTCTATTTAATTACTAAAGTGAAACTTAACTCATGAATATTTAGAGTCGCAAATATCAATGGGACGCCCTAAACATGGTGCATCAAAAAACCCTAGTCTCAAGCATACACCATAAAATTGCGTTAGCGAGAAAATTGTACGAAACTAATTATAGGTCCACAAATAATACCTGCCTATTCTAAGCATACCCCATCAAAGGATTTAACCCAAGCATGAAATATCAAATAAGTAGGCAAATATATCTACAACGAGTAGATTTTCAAAATAACAATTGTATACCAGAAACATGGAACATCAAAACCTTACGCCAAGAATGTACCATAAACGACATCACAATTGTTTAATAAAATTCATTAAATCAAAATCATAGAGTTAATTTATTCAAATCATAATGGTCTGTATCAAATATTTTATTTAATTGGTCTAAAACTATAAGTGGTTTCAACATTAGACCCTAGCTACAAATTAATTAAAACATAGAGATGGATTTCTTAAAACCCATAAAATATATTAAACAAAGTAGAGGGAAAGAATTAAACCCAAAAATCAGATTGTCTTGTTCTTCTCTTTCTGCCTGTACGGCAGCCTCCGTCTGCTACTGCGTCCGCCTCCCAAAAACGACTCTTGTACGCTCCAGAAGAGAAAACTCCTCCTACACAGGCTCTGTACAAAAACAGAACTCTCCGAACTCCCCCTCTACCGTAGAACCTCCTTTCTGTTTTATACCTCACCTCCAAGAAAACCTAATCCCAATATAAAAGCAAAAACATCACCATCCAATAGGAATATGCCATATGTTTATTGTTATGAGTTCTTCCAATGAAAGCGTGCCGTGTCATCCTCTCCAGTTTTATCCCTTCACGTGTTGTGCGTCAGTCAACAAGCTTCACACTATAAGACCTAGCAGCCTTGTTCCCACCATCCTACTCTCTATCGTGCATACCTGATACCCCTCATTTTGTGTCACGTCTCCATCACTTCCTTGTACTTGAACTGACGCCACACTTACAGGCTACACAACTATCCTTTATTTCCACTAGCCTAGGTACTGTCTCCTTCTAGCCTACGCCTAAAACCTAGCAGCTCCAACACGTCCTCTTCAACATCTAGCAAACTCTTGTCCCTGATCACCGACTCATTTAAGCACTCAGCTCATTATATTTAACGTTTGTACATAACTTTTTTATATGCCAAAAGCACACATATGATATGCACACATGCATGACCAGCATTAAATCACATCATATGTTGACAAACTAAACATCTTTAGCTCTCGTATGGCAAACAAAGTTGTCATCCACCTTTCATACCCACGTAATAGAATTCCTCAAGTCCAGACTCCTTGCTCCGTTTAGCCGTATTTATTTGTAACTTCGGATTTTACGTAAACCACCTATTAAATGATAAAACAATAAAATTAGTATACAATTAAATACTAGCAAATATAAATTAATTGGTAAATATGTATAAATTATGCTCTTATCAAATACCCACAAATCTATATTTTGCTAGTCCTTGAGCAAAACTAATCTAAAAATAAAATAAAACCCTAACTCACTTTCGTTGGAATCGCGACTACATTTAGCATATGTAATAAGCCTTTAAACCCCAAAGTGGCTTTAGCGGACGAGTTATAGTCTCGTGAGGGTTTACAAGAGGCTTACCCATAAAACCTTACTCCAAATTTTAGCTACCTGTGAACGATTTAGGATAGACACTAAACAAACTATTTAGTTGGCGTACTAATTTATTCGACTATAAGAATCATTACCATGTATGAATCCAATTGTTGTACACGAGTTTGCACTCATCGTACTAAAATTCATATATGAATGCAAACTCTACTCAAATAATCATCAAACATCCGAAACTGGATAAAAATTCACATTGCTGGAAATCAATCAAATTCAAACACATGGATAAATTAGAAGATGAAAATAGAAGTAATGAATGGTGCATATGTTGACTAAGGTGAACGGTGTTTCCCATATCTTTCTGAAGGTCAGTGCCGGGATGAATCCTATTTTATTATTATTAATTATATACATAAATATATTTTTTTCATATTTTTTTTATGACTACATGATTAGATCTTTCGAATCTAAGCGCATGCTCCTTTTCAGCAGTTTACATGATAGTTACCATGGATCCTGCATTCTACGCTTGCTTAGGCGACGAAGACAGGGGAAACACACGCATATTGCTATCAAAGTGTCAATTTTTTTTACTGAATAAGAATTAAAAATGAGCTTGAACTCAACACTCTATATCATCCTGGCGGCGATAACAATTTGATACTGGGCCCCACCAAATCACTTAGAGAAACATAAATTACAAAAATAAAAATAGAAAATGATATGATTATGATGATTCCGAGATATGCTTGTTCAATGATTATCATGTTATTTCTAACACCCGAGTGCATTCAGATATGAATAGACCATTTAGCTGGGTACACCAATTCTATAGAAAAGAGCTATGTTTCCATCTACCTAGAATGGTTAGTGTCATCCTGAATAAGTCACAAGTTTCTAAATTTCGAAGTTTCTTTATTGGCATCAATTTTCTGAAACTCTACCCCCAAACCTAAATTTAACATTGTCCTCAATGTTTCAAACTATGCAACCTAGAATGGTATGCAATAAATATAAATGAGAGAAACAAATGTAAATTAAAGAGAAGGGATTGGAACGTCTCACCTGATTGACGCAAGAAAAGCAGTGTTCTCTGTCACACACATCAAACGATAGTAATAACAAAGAAACCAAAAATAAAAATAAACGAAAATCCTAAAAAATAAAAATAAGAAAATAAAAATCTACCTACTGGATATATACAGATAAAATCCCCATACACTAATAACCTGAAAATTTGGGGATCAACCCAAAATACAATATATGCAAATGACAGTTTCACAATTATATTATTGTGACACGGTGACACTGAAACTATCAAAAAGAAGTGATTACACCCAAACCTAGTTTTCACGACAATCGGAAGTTCGTAAAGAACATAATATGGGGATAAAATAGGGATTGGGGAAAATATCAATCGGTTTGTGCACGGTGTCAGGAACAGGCAAGTCCTATGGATATTAGATTCAAAGTGATCCAATAAAAATTGAGAAGCACACAATTCTAACCCTAAATTAGGCAACTTTTGGAAGTCTAGGGGTCTAGAAACAACCTCTAAGTCGGGTGAATAATCTTGTGAGATAGATTCATCTATAAAATTAGGAAAATCATCTACACAATCACCCACAGGGTCATCTATATGTTCTGTTTGGAACTGAGAGTCACTACAAGATTGATCATCATCATCAGCATATAATCTCTGGATTGCCAAGACTCTCAATCTTTGTTCCAAACTAGGCGGTGTGTGTTTATAATACTTCTCATATATCATTAGAGGATCATCGTCACTTACCTCAGGTGAAGCAAAAGCTTTCTTATGCCATGACTGATCCATATATTCCCGAAGTGTCATCTTAGACGACGTCTCCGTAGATGAGGCAAGAGCTTGATAGACACGTTTTCTTGTCTAATTTGTCCTTAATTTGTTCATTGCTAGAGCTTGATTTTGTGCTAATAGTGTGATTTTATGTAATTGCAGATACTTTGGTGGAATAAATAAATATGGAAAAAAAGTGGGCTTAAAAGTGCTAGAAACACCCTTATCAAAAGTGTTAAAGGCACCCGAGATTTTGTTAAAGGCACCCTCCCAAATTGATTAAGGCACCCATACTTTGGATTTGGGGCACCCATGCCCAAATTCAAAGTAAAATGCAATGGCGGGAAAATTTGATTATATTCTGTTGAGATTCTGGATATAGTTTTCACGTGATTTTTGGGCTAAAAAAATCATAGAGAATGATTTCCATGATCATTTCATACAGAAGATGC